>SNVD02013538.1:600000-822225 GCA_013180625.2 Boswellia sacra | reverse complement strand
TCTAAAGCTTCATTTATTTCCACAAACTCTTCTAATTGAGATAACATGATTTTTGACTTCTTTTTGAAAGCATTGATTTTTGAATTTTGTTTATCAACTTGCACATGTAAAATTTGGAATGCTTCAAGTAATTCATCATATGAAAGCTTAGGATCATGGTTTAGAATACTTATCTCATTTTCTCTTAAAGCCATGAAGCACATGTTTGCCACATCGCAATCTTCTTCTTCATTCTCCTTCACGATGATTTCATGAGTAATGAGAGAACCCATAAGTTCTTCTAATGGTAGTTTGGTGAGGTCCTTTGCTTCTTGAATTGCCATCACCTTTGGCTCCCAAGATTTTGGTAGACACCTAAAAATCTTTCTTACCATTTCAACATTAGAATAAGATTTACCAAGAGATTTCAAACCATTGACAATATCCGTAAATCTAGTAAACATTTCAGAAATTGATTCATCCGTTTTCATCTTAAAAAGCTCATAACTATGAACTAGCATACTAATTTTAGATTCTTTAACTTGACTAGTTCCTTCATGAGTAACTTCAAGTGTGTGCCATATTTCTTGTGCCGTAGAACAAGTAGATATTCTATTAAACACATTTCTATCTAGAGCACAATACAACACATTCATAGCTTTAGCATTTAAACTCAATTTCTTTTTATCATCTTTACTAAACTCTTTAGGTTCTTTAAGCATGCATTCCCCATTTTCAATTTTGGTAGGAAAAAAAGGTCCTTCCAAAAAAATAGACCACAAATCATAATCAAAAGATTTCAAGAAAATACTCATTCTAGTTTTCCAATAAGAGTAAGCACTTCCATTAAAAAATGGAGGTCTAGAGATAGAAAGTCCCTCAACATATGAAGTAGAATTAAAAGTTGCCATAGCTCAAAAATCGATTAAGATTTAAAAAATTGAGCAACCTTGCTCTGATACCCCTTGTTGACCCAGGTATGGCAACCCAAGAGGGGGGGTGAATTGGGTTTTTATTTATCAAAACGGATTTAGAAAACCTTTCTTGAAAGATCAAAATTAGTTCACTCTTTCTTTGAAAATAAAGGTGAAGAAGATGAAATTAGAATTTATCAAAGATGCAATCAAAAGAATAATAATGATGAACAATCACAAGTGAAAGTAAATGTAAAGAGGAAAGGGATAGAGAGAGTGCAAACTCAATTTACGTGGTTCGGCAAACCTTGCCTACGTCCACGGGCTCCTAACTCCTCCACAAGCTAGGCTTTCCACTAAGTTGTAGAATACTTTACAACTTGCTTGATGAACAACTTCACCAAGACTTTTTTCCTTCAACACTTGATAACACCACACCAAGAGTTCTTCTTGATGAACAACCTCACCAAGGCAACTTCCTTCAACCCTTGATAACACCACACCAAGAGTTCTTCTTGATGAACAACCTCACCAAGGCAACTTCCTTCAACTCTTGATAACACCACACCAAGAGTTCTTCTTGATGAACAACCTCACCAAGGAAACTTTCTTCCACTCTTGATAACACCACACTAAGAGTTCTTCTTGATGAACAACCTCACCAAGGAAAGAGTTCTCACTCTCACCACAATACAAGAACAAAGAAAATTTTTACAATAAAAGTACAACTCTCTTCAAAGAGTAGATAAAGAATATAAAAGCTCTCTAGACTGATATTTCTCTTTTTTTGCTTGATAGATCTTTCCTTCTCTTCTGCTCTTTTTGTCTTTCTGAATGCATGGGAGAAGGGCTCCTTTTATAGGCAAATGAGATGAACTTAATCAAGTGAAGACACCATCTCCAAATTTTCTGCCCACCATAAAAACCGTAATCTTGTCTGCCATTTTTTTCAATGTTCCATTTGAAATTTTAAAATATTTGAAAAATAAAAGATCTGAAAATTTGAATAAGCTTTCTAACGCATCAAGAATCAAGTCATTTTGATATTTGTAGCTCAAGATATGGCCAAAACACCATTCAATGCTCATTTGACTTGATTTTTCTTTCTTGTGTCAGTCCACCAAATTGAATGATAATTCTGTCAGCCTTACATTTGAAATTTGAATTTCTTCAAAACATAAAAGATGAATATTTGAATAAGCTTTCCAAAACATTAAGAATTAAAGCATTTGGATATCTCTATCTTAAGATATGGCCAAAACACCATTCGGTGCTCATGTGAGTTGATTTTTCTTCTCTGTGTCAATCTACCAAATTGCATGTCAATTATGTCAGCCTTCCATTTGAAATTTGAATTTCTTCAAAACATATGAAATGTTATTAATTAAGTCATCTTTCCAATTCCTTAAGAATCAAGTCATTTTGATTTTTGTAGCTCAAGATATGTCCAAAGGAGTATTCAATGCTCATGTCAGCTGCTTCCATTTGTCTTTCAACTTGCATGATGATTTGGACAACCTTGCACTTGAAATTTGAATTTCATTAAAAGCATATTAAATGTTATAAATTGAGTAATCTTTCCCAAGGCTCAAGAATCACGTCATTTGGATATTTGTAGAGATATATATGACCAATTGATTGAACATTGCTCATGTGTCACATTCCTTGAGTCAATCCTTGTTCTTAAACTTTGGTGCCTTTAACATGTAGTCTTCTCCTTAGCTTCAACACTTCATTTTAATAAGCCTCTTCTTGATTTTAAAATTATTTCAATGATCTTACTCTTGCACATAAATAAACATGTTAGTAAATCTCAATTAATCAATGTGTATTATTATCATCAAAATTATCATGTAGCCTTGGGGCTAACATAATGATGATATCCTTAAGGAATTTCATCTCTCTAAATTTATTGTTCATCCTAGTGGTACCAAAATGTATCATGACTTATGTCGACAATTTTGGTGGAAAGGAATGAAAAGGGATGTTGTTGAATATGTGTCCAGATGCCTTACTTGTTAACAAGTGAAGGCTGAGCATCAAAGGCCTACAGGATTACTCCAACCACTTCCTATAGCAGAATGGAAATGGGACTACATAACCATGGATTTTGTTATTGGATTACCACGTTCTTTGAAAGGAAAGGATGCAATATGGGTGATTGTAGATAGGTTAACAAAAGTATCACATTTTCTACCTATACGTACAACCGATTCAGTGGATGTTTTGAGTCGACTGTACATTAAAGAAATTGTGAGATTGCATGGAGTTCCAGTTTCAGTGGTGTCAGATAGAGATCCCAGGTTTATAGCTCAATTTTGGCAAAGCCTTCAAAGAGCTGTGGGTACGCAATTGTGATTTAGTACAGCTTTCCATCCTCAAACTGGTGGTCAATCAGAGCGCACTATTCAAATTTTGGAAGATATGTTGAGGGCTTATGTGATGGATTTTCAAGATAAGTGGGAGGATCATCTACCACTTGTAGAATTTGCATGCAACAACAGCTATTAGTCAAGTATTGGAATGGCAACTTTTGAGGCACTTTATGGTAGGTCGTGTAGGTCCCCTTTATGTTGGGTCGAAGTGGGAGAAGCTTCCTTATTAGGATCCGAGCTTGTACGAGAGACAACTGACAAGGTGAAGTTGATACGTCAATGTTTACTTACAGCTCATAGTTGACAGAAAGCTATGCAGACAAAAGAAGACAACCGTTAGAATTCAAAGTGGGTGACCATGTGTTTTTAAAAGTGTCTCCGTGTAAAGGCTTGATGCGTTTTGGACAAAAAAGTAAACTAGCTCCATGCTATATTGGCCCATTTGAGATTCTAAGGCGAGGTGGCAAAGTAGCTTATGAGCTAGCATTGCCGCCATGATTATCGAGAATTCATAACACATTTCATGTATCAATGCTAAGTATGAGCCTCACCCAACACATGTACTGGATTGGAGTGAGTTGGATATTCAACAAGATGTTTCATATGAAGAAGTTCCTATTCGAATCTTGGACACAAGAGTGCAAGTCCTATGTGGCAAGACCATCCCGTTAATCAAGGTCTTGTGAAAGCATCATGGCGTTGAAGAGGCCATATGGGAGTTAGAGTCAGAGATTCAAAGAAAGTATCCTAAGCTTTTCAATGCAAGAGGTAATTTCTTACTCATATTTTCAAATTTCGAGGGCAAAATTTTTTTTAGGAGGGTAGGTTGTAGAGTTCCAAAAAAAAATGTATGTATATATATATTACAAAATTTAGAAACTATGCCTATGGGTATTTGAGTAATTTTATTTGAATTTGATAGGCTTTAGGCCATGAAGTAGTTGTAAAACCATGTTTTAATAAATGAGATTTGGGTTGGATTATAGTTGTGGGCTTGTGTTAGAATTTGGTGAGGATTAAATGGATTTGGGAAATAAGTGGACTTAAGCCCATGAATTAAGGCCTTGTATATATACGAGAGACATTAGGGAAGGACCTAAGAGGGTTTAAGGGGGAAGGGGGAGAAACATTTTCTCTCAATTAGGGTCGCCGGAGTTACTGTTCACTTCGGCCAATTTGCGAATCAGCCTTTCAAATATACATATGTTGTAGATCGGGATATCTTGAGACAAATTTTCTTCTGGGTCGCCCTCAGTTTCCGGCAGAAAAATGGTTAAAATTGCAAAAAAAGGTTTCGGATTTCACTATTCATCATCGACGGCGGGCGAGTCGGACGCCACCTTTGCCATCATCGTGTTGGTCTTGACTCGATCTACAAGTTTTCCTTCATCAGCACCACCAGATTTGCGCCGCAACACCTCCGTTCTAGGCCACAAAGTTTCGGATTTTTCACTATTCACCGCCGCCTGCTGCTGTCACCGGCGAGTGGCATCTCACCTACATCAAATTCTTGTAGATCAGGTGACGTTCTACAAGTTTCCCTTCATCAGCATCACCAGATTCGCGCCGCAACACTTCCGTTCAAGGCCTCAAAGTTTCGGATTTACTATTCACTGCCACCTCTTGCCGGAAAATGGCGAGTTGTATCTCACCTTCGCCACCATCTAGTAGATCGGGCAACACTGACCAACTTTTCCTTCTTGACCGTCTTCTGATTCCAACCAGAAACCCCTCAAATCGCCGCTTCTTCAATTCGGACTTTACTGTTCACCGTAGTGGTTACTATTCATTACCGGATACACTGTTCATCAGCCCCACCCAGATTGTTCTTCAGGTTATTTCATGCAACTTTGCCTCTTGGTCGATTTCCTGATTTCTTACGAATTATCGTTTTTAAAGAGGTGACGACGACTTTGGAAGCCAAGCCGCTTCGGTGCCTGGTTTGCTTTCGTTTTTTCATCTCTTTTTTATGAGTTTGCATTGTATTTGATTTGTAATTCACTTGATGGATCCATCCAAGACAACTACTGGCTCTTGGGCTGATAAAATCAAGATTACTGATTCGAGTACCCGATGCAAATTGAGTCCGGTTACTCCTAAGAAACCGGGTACAATCCTTGAGATTCCAGATGAGATTGTCGACGAGAATTTAGCCGAATGGCGTAGATGTCTTGTTGGCTTCTTTCCGGGATATGTGATGCCCTTCCATGCTGCACATTCGATGGCGATGCGTGCATGGAAATCTAGTGGTCTTGAGGACGTCCGTTCCACGGATAAGGGATTTCTCATCTTCCGTTTTAGAACTGAGGATGAGGTACATGCAATCATTGCTCGAGGTCCTTGGATGTTTGGAGGTAAATTCATTTACCTGCAGCAATGGCATCCGCATCTGGATTTCAATCTTACAGCATTCTAGACACTACCAGTTTAGATCCGTTTGTATGGCCTGTCGTTTCCTTTGTGGACAGCCAAAGGCCTTAGCATTATCTCCAGCATGGTTGGAAAACCTCAATCTTGTGATAAGGCGACTTCTGATCTATCTAGATTAGAGTATGCGAGGGTTTGTGTTTTTATTGATGCAAGACGCCCTCGAGTTAAGAACTTTGAGTTCAGGTGCAAACTCTCTCCAGAGCCCATCAAAATTCAAGTTGAATATGAGTGGACTCCAAAACATTGCCCCAAATGTTGCCAGTTTGGTCATCGTTGTCCAGAACCGGTAAAGACTTCAAGTCCAGATAAGAATGAGGCTAGCACCTCTGATAGTACCCCTTTGAGAAAAGAAAAGGATGTGACCAAGGTCACTGATTGCACCAAAATAGTTGTTATCCCAGAAGTTTCTGCAGTGCAAGTTGAGCCTCTGAAGGCTACTATACTTCCGAGTGCAGAGTCAGTTTCAGATTCTGATTCTCCATCTCCTTTTGTGACCGACGAGGGTAGACTTTTGGGCACTATCAAATGTTCTACAAATCGTAAGGCATCTATTTCCTCAGGGCGGATACCTACTGAGTCTTCTCCCACTCGTTTTGAGCCTTTGATTGGGCTCAGTGAGGATGATCAACCTGATAGGATTGACCATACCCATTCGGACACCCCAGCTACCCCGGTAAAGAAGGGTAAGAAGAAGAAAAACAAGAAGGGTTAAAGCTCTTGTATTTTTATGTTTTAGACCGTTTGTGATCATTTCTCTTTTATGTTGTTAAGGTCGTTTGTGGCTTTTTTACTTTGTTTAGGTCGCTTGTGGCCTTCATTTTCTATCTTTTTGTTGGATTGTATGTTTGGACTTTACGTCCTTTTGTAATTCTTGGGGTATGCCCCTCGGATTTTTGTACATTATAACTTTTTTGGATTTATATTACTAAGTAACTTTTCCAAAAAAAAAAAAGAGAGACATTAGGGTTCCAAAGGGGGAGGATTTTTCTTTCATTTGGCTATAGAAGAGAAGACTCTTACGGCTACAAGGAGAGAGAGAGAAGAAGGAGAAGAAGAAAAAGAGAAGGAAGAAAAAGAGAGGAAAAGAAGGGAAAAATCAAAGTGGTGTATAGGCTTGGAAACCAAGTAGGGATTTTCTAACACTATACTTAAATCGTGTTATTTATTTTTGTTGTTTTAATTGATATTAGTTTGTAATGCATGTAATTTATTGTTAAATTGATTGTTTGTTGCTTGGATGATGAAATATTTGTGAAATTATATGCTTATGAAGTGAAGGAGAGGCTGTTCTTGATGGAAGTTGTAGTTCAGGATGTTCTTGATGGAAGTTGTAGTTCATGTGATAGTTCTATGTTATTTGAGCTGCTGCTTTTTCTGGATTGTGATTTGTACAATTTTTCCTTTGTTTACGAAAATAGACCTATGAAGCTTTAAATAGCCACTGATTTCATTGAATTTGGATTTAAAAAGAAATTTTGGTGAATTTTTGAAATTGGAGGTTGAAATTTGGAAATTATACTGTTCATCCGACAGATCTGAACATTTTCACAATTTTGTATCTTTTGAGATTGAATTCAATCCGACACGACTTGACATGTAAGTGTTGAGGGTCGAGTGTCTGGTGTCGAGTGTCGTATGCACGACTCGACACGTAAGTGTCGAGTGTAGTGGCTGGTGTCGAATGTTGTATGCACGACTCAACACGTAAGTGTCGAGTGTCAAGTGTCTGGTGTCGAGTGTCGTATGCACGACTCGACATGTAAGTGTCGAGGGTCGAGTTGATGGTGTTAAGCATCGGAAAGTAGGTAGATATCGAGTGTCGAGTGACGAGCGAATCGAACACGACTATGTAAGTGTCGAGTGTCGAGTGAATCCGACACAACTATGTAAGTGTCGAGTGATGAGTAAATCCAACACGACTATGTAAGTGTCGAGTGTCGGTTGTGAAACCAACACGACTCAATATGTAAGTGTCGAGTGCGGAGCAAAATTACAGAACTGACCCGACCCGTGTGCACCCTCCTGGCAGGTCTGGATTTTTCATAAAAACTGTATTGCTATGAGACTTATTTTAGAAATTATATTGAAAGGTTTACAAGTGTATGTATTGGACCTTGGATGGACCGTTTGAATACGGATCCAAGGAGAATGCGGATATGAAATTCTTAGTCTTGGACCTTGGATGGGCCGTTTTGGATACATATCCAAAGGGAACACGAATGTAATCTTGATGTGTTGGACCTTGGATGGGCCGTTTTGGATACAGATCCAAAGGGAACACGAATGTAATCTTGATGTGTTGGACCTTGGATGGGCCGTTTTGGATACAGATCCAAGGGAAACACGAATATAAACCTAAAATGTTAGACCTTGAATGGGCCATTTGGATATGGGTCTAAGGGAAACATTAGATGAAAAATTTTGATTGTCAAGTGAATAAATGATACCTTGATGTGTGAATGAGAATGATTGCTTGACTTATTATAATTGGTTGTGTAGATGTATTTAAGTAACTGTTTGAATGCTTGTGATTTAGTATAACATTAGAATCTTTCCTATTGGGCTATATGCTCACCCCCTCTGATAGGTGTCTATTTATGTATTACTTTTATATCAATTCGTCCATGTTTCTTTGCTATATTCCTTGGTATTTTTATGTTTTTGTGTGGTTTTGATGTTTGTAGGAGTTTTGGAGCAACTTGCACAAAAATGGAGTAAAACCCTTCATTTTCACCTCTGCTAGTCAGTGATCTTCTCGGATTTAATTGTATTGATATACAATGAACCCGATGACATGTTATATACCGTTGGAAAGCTCTCGAAGTCTATTTTCTGGAGAAATTTACGGTTTATAAATCCATTCAGTGTACCAAAAGTTGTAATCAAAACAGTGTGAGATGTATAGAAATATAATTCCACAAGCACTGTAGCATGTATAATACGGGGCACTGTAGCAAGTCACTGTAGCAGAGTATTTAAACACATTTTAGGGTTTTATTTTCATAACTTGAAGAGGGGAGAACGTGGAGGAGGCTGCATCTTTGGATTTCTCTCATCTCTTGGAGTTCTTGAAGGAGATTGAAGGCTTGGAAAGAGGAAGAACTACAAATCCTAAGAGATTTCATCAAATTTGCTAAGTTTTCCCTTTCCCTTTCATTTTCTGGAATGTCTCCATATTGTATTGTATTTGTATTCTATCTGAATATGTGTAACTAAATCTGAATTGGTTGAGGGTGATTTCAAAGCCCTTGATATGGTTTTTGTGAGTTGATTGTGCAAGAATTGTTATCCAATTCTCTAATTGAAGTTGCTTGTATTTTCCCATATCTAATGCTTATGATTGCTTGCTGATTGTATTTGGAATGGCCAACTGAATATAATCTGGTTGTTGTCTATTGCTAGAGTAGAAATCTTGATCCGTAATTGTCTTGAATTTCTAATCATTAGTAGCAAAATTGTGATCAGAGATTGCAATTGGAGAATACAACCTAAGTTAAATAATCCGAGCTTGTGTGTTTATTGCTTAGATCAACCTATCTTTCTTATCGTAATGCATCCATTGAATTAAATTTAGAGAGCTTGTTCTAGGTTGTTTAATGGATAGAGATTAAATAAAGAGCTTGTTTTATTTAACAACAAAGTAAGGAAAGATTGGGATAACAGAGCTTGTTGTTATCTACGGTTGATAACTTCAATGCTGTAATTGGATGACAATTCTACAATTAATTCGCAAATCCATATCTTGTGGTAGAGAAGGATCCCTTAACCAGCTTTCTCCCATTGATTTTTCATTCAAATTTACTTTCTGTTTTGTTATTCTTTAACTTGCATTCTTATTTCATTTAGTAAATCATTCAACAAAAATCCCCCCTGTTTAGTTTATTGTTGCTGGAAATAACAAAATCAATTAGAATCAATCCTCGTGGGAACGATATCTTACTTATCACTTTATTACTTGTGCGACTAGTATACTTGCTAGTTTCGAACGCATCAAGTTTTTGGCGCCGTTGCCGGGGATTGATTTTCTAATCGATTTGTTATTTTGTTTTCATTGTTGATTCATATTTTCTTTGTTTTTCTTTTCTGATTGTTTGTGTTTAGACAACATGGCAGTAAACTTCTATCAATTCAGTAGCGGATTTGAGCCACAAGTACCATGGAGAGTAAATGAGGTAAGCACTCCGAACATTGAACAACAACTTTCTGAGCTAACCTCTCTTGTGGAAAACATGGCTGTAGGAGATATGCAAAAATCTTATGAATGTGGGATATATTCTACGATGGAGCATCCAATCGACATGTATCCAACTTTACAAGAAGAATATATGGAACAAGCCAATGCCATGGGTGGATTTCCAGGACAAACGAGGCAATGGTATGATCCTTTCTCTAGCACTTACAATGCTGGATGGGAAGATCAACATAATTTCAGTTACTGGAATCATCAACCAATCACTCCAAATGTGATACCAAATCGGCCACAAAGTTTCAATCAACCTAGAGTGCAGCAACCATTTCAAATGCAACCACCACCAATGCCACATCCAGCACCGCAACCAGCTTCACAAAACTCAGGTATGTCTCTCGAAGATATTGTTAATGCACTTGCCACTAACACAATGCAATTCCAGCAGGAAACTGGGGCAAGTATCCAAAATCTGGCAAATCAAATGGGACAATTGGCTACTAGCATGAGCAAATTCGAGGGCCAAGACTCAGAAAAATTATCTTCTCAAACGGTGATCAATCCAAGAGAGAATGCTTGTGCGATAACTTTGCGAAGTGGAGAGCAAATTTGAAATGGAGAGCAAATGGAAACTGGGGCAAGTATCCAAAACCTGACAAAGAAATCACAAACTGATGAAGGAGATGACACCACTTCCACTATGAACAAAACATCATCTTCTAAGGTAGACCTTAAAACTCAAATTCCTTCTTATGTTACTCCTCCATCATTTCCTAGCAGATTTGCAAAATCAAAGAAGGAGGAACAAGAACAAGAAATCCTGGAAACTTCTCACAAAATCGAGGTAAATATACCACTTCTGGATGCTATTGAGCAAGTACCTCGTTGTACAAAATTTCTCAAGGAGTTATGCACCAACAAGAGAAAGTTGAAGGGAAATGAGAAAGTAAGTGTGGGGGAAAATGTTTCAGCTGTAGTGCAAAGAAAAATTCCTCCAAAATGCAAAGATCCAGGTACGTTCATCATTCCATGCACCATTGGTAATACCAAGTTTGAAAGAGCTATGTTAGATTTAGGAGCATCTATTAATGTCATGCCATATTCTATTTATGCTTCTTTAAATCTTGGACCTTTTGCGAAAACTGGTATTACCATTCAGTTTGCTGATCATTTTAATGCATATCACAAAAGAGTTGTGGAAGATGTGCTTGTGCAGGTGAATCAATTGGTTTTTCCAGCAGACTTCTATGTCCTTAAAATAGAGGATGAGACATCTCCTAATCCAACACCGATTCTTTTAGGGAGGCCATTCTCGAAAACTGCTAGAATCAAGATTGATGTTCATGATGGCACTTTCACCATGGAGTTTGATGGCAAGGTGATTCGTTTCAATATTTTTGAGCAATGAGGTACCCTAGTGACTTGCATTCTGTTTTTACAGTTGATGTTATTGATTCTTTGCCACAACAACATTTTGAGTTAACTCACAAGGATGGATTGGTAGTGGTTTTTAGTGAGCACATAGGGACAGAAAATTCCAAGGAATCAAGAAGGTTGATACAAGTGTCCAAAGAAATGGAGGAAGTTGTGACAAGCTTGGATGAGACTAGAGCTATCACCACAAATAGGTATGATGTTTCGTACATTGAATTGCCTTTATCTAATGAGAAACTTCTTCCTTTTGTGATGAAAGCCAATACCTTGGAGCTTAAGTCACTTTCAGATCATTTGAATAATGGATTCTCGGGTGAGAATGATACTTTGCGAGTTACAATGGAAATGGGCCTTGCACGAATACAAGAAGAGAAACTCGTTCCGAATACTTACAGATCACAAAATAGCTATTGGGTGGACGATTGCTAACATCCAAGGCCCAGCCATATGCATGCACCAATTCTTGTTGGAAAAAGGATCCAAGCCCACTAGAGAAGCACAGCGAAGATTGGACCTCCATGATGGAACCAACGTCGGGCTGAGGACGTTAAACCAAGCGCTTATTGGGAGGCAACCCAATGTTTTTGAAAAATAAAAAAAAAAGAAAATAAAATAAATGAGGTAATAATGATCGATTTTTATGTCTCGAGGAGATTCCTTTCGTAGGCCATCAAATTGATCAGGTTTTATCTCTCTTTGCCATCTGTCTTATTTGTTTTTATATTTCTTTTACTTGTTTTTGACTTTTGTTTGCTATTGTGTTGTTATCTCTTTTATGTGTCTTTAGTTTCGTTTCTGCTCTTTTCTTTTCCTTTCTTTTGTTTAATTTGATTACTCTGTGCTTTGAGCTCATTTGTGCAGCAGCTTGTGGAAACATCCAAACGGAAGTTGAAGTCATTCGCCAAAGGTTTGAAACGTGCATATCTTGGAGAAAACAAACCCGATCGCATTATCGGTAATATCCTTCTTTTCTCCTCTTCAATGGATGCCGATATCTTTCTGTCGAACCTTCGTAAATATTTCCCTTCACTTCCTCAAATGCTGTGTTTAAAATTTTAAAGTACGAATGACTAGACTTTGGGCGTTGATGCTCCTAAATGTGCCTGCTGATATCCGATGGCTTATCGAAGCCAAGGTAGATTGTCCGGTGAGCCGGACATTAATCTCGCAAAATTACATGCCTGGTCTAGGAAAAGCTACTACGCCAAGAGGCGAAGAGCGAAAAGGTTACAAGTATGTTATAAATGTGCTAGATGGAATTGTAACCAGACTTGTCGTTCATTAGGTTTTGCGTCCAGGAATAGAGAAGATAAACTTTCATTTATTAAGAATGGTTTGAGTAATGAGTCGCTGGATAATGTTTTGTTAACTCTCGAGTCACATTCTTGTGGACTTGTTCAGCGTGAATTGCTTAATCTATGGACACAATTTCGTGATGAATTGCAGTGTTATAGTCTAGGGAATCTGACTAAAAACGACCCTGTTTGCCAGTTTATAAGAAAACTGGATGGGAAGCAAATCCCCGACTCATAGAAGGCGTTTCAGCCGTTACTGGACGTAAAACCAGAGGAAGATGTGAGCCACAATCACAACTACTTGTATATTTGAATGTGTGTTGTTGTTGTCGAATTTTATTTTTTCTTGTTTCGTTTGATCTGATTATCAATGTTGTTTTTGTGTTGTTGTTGTTTGTTGATTTTGTTTGTTTTAATTTCAAGTTTTCTTTTTGACAAACCATATGACTACCCTATGGCATAGATACACGTGGGAGACAAGTGTGGAGGTTTTGTCAACCTCCACCGAAAGTGTATCTCTATTTTTATGCTTCACGTGGGAGACAAGTGTGGGGGTTTTGTCAACCCCCGCCGAAAGTGTATCTCCATTTTCCATGCTTCACGTGGGAGACAAGTGTGTAGGTTTTGTCAAACCTCGCTGAAAGCATATCTCATTTTTTCAAATCTTGGGGCGATAAATCTGCATCGAGCAACCCCCACCGAAAGTATGTCCCCCATGTGTCAAAATTTGAGAGTTTTATGGGTGTATATATACATTCTGCATATTTTCATATGTCATTCCATAACCTGTCTTGCAATTGAAAAGCATAATATCTAACGTGTCTTACACAAGATTAGAGCACTTGTAAAAATGGAGAAAACACCAATTCGGCGATTCCGCAATATATGCGTATTTTGCGGATCGCAATTTGGTAAAGATGGAGAGTTTACCACAGCAGCTCTTGATCTTGTTAGGACATTAGCTGTGAGGGGTATTAATTTGATTTATGGAGGGGGTAGTCTTGGGTTAATGGGGTGTGTGTCAACAGCTGCATCCCTAGGAGGGAGCAAAGTTCTCGGCATTATCCCTAAAACATTAGCTG
Source organism: Boswellia sacra (assembly GCA_013180625.2). NCBI lineage: Eukaryota > Viridiplantae > Streptophyta > Magnoliopsida > Sapindales > Burseraceae > Boswellia > Boswellia sacra. The sequence goes on along the minus strand of SNVD02013538.1, from coordinate 808,530 downwards.
TACGAGATATCGTAGGCAACACAATCGGGGAAGAGTTACAGGTCTCTAGTATGCATGAGCGTATTGCACATATGGTTGTTAAGTCCGATGCAGTTATAGCTTTGCCGGGTGGTTATGGTACATTAGAGGAGATATTTCAAATCACCTCTTGGGCACAGCTAAACATCCATCGGAAACCCATTGGTTTGTTAAATGTTAATAATTTTTTTGATGGTTTGTTGTCCTTCTTGATCAAGCTGTAGACAAAAATTTCATCTCACCGTCAGCAAGGCAAATGCTGGTTACAGCTTCAACTGCAGGAGAGTTAATTGACAAACTACAAGAATTCGTCTATTCACCTGATCCAACAATGGCTCGGATAAATTGCTTTGGAGAAGGCAACAAAAGGCGTCAACTGGATTTAACCCTCCATCTGTAATCTCTATTTGATGGTTTGCTTCGTTTTTGTTTGCTTTCTTTTTAGTGTGTTTATTTGAGATTTTTCATGTCGTTTCTTTTGAGCTTTTTCAGGTTATTTCTTTCGTCCCAGTAATATTTTCTAATCTTGGTTTTTAGAGTGGTGGCTTAAAAAGTTCAAGTTCTCTTGAAACGCATTCTGGATCTCTTCAATCCATAATGGATGAATAAGGAGGCTAACTTCTAAACTTTGTAGACCCATTCTAACTAACTTGTTTTTGTTTGCTGACTTGTTGAACTTTGTTATTTTATGAGTGAGTTTAGTTTTGCGTAATATAGAGTTGTTATGTGTTTTTATCTTTATCAGTTTTGATTTAAAAAAAAAAACAATTGTGGAAAAACCTGAGAATGGCAGAAAATGGGGTTTCTTTAAACCTTGAAACGCATTCTCTCTAAATAAATCTGTAGTTTGTTTATTTCATGTTGTTTGAAATGTCTTGTTTCTTGTTTTGTTATTTCATAATAAAGGTATATAGGCTGGAAACCTTAAGTCTGCGGGCTACTGGTCCTAAGGATTGTTGAAATATACAATCTTGACTCAGGTGTAACAACGCCACGTACCTCTTTTCTTGCATTTTGTGGGTCGATGATAAGATAATGATTGAATTAAGAATAACTCTGGGAAAATAATAAATGATGCATGGATCTGTGTGCTTGAAATGTTTATTGGTTTTCGCTTTGCTTTTGATTTCTTGCGCAACCTTGAGCACTGAGCTATTATCACTGAGTTATTTGTTCACTTAGAGAAAGTTTATGTAACTTAAATGTTTCTTCAGATTTCCATGAATTCTAGAACTTGTTTGATGGTCACTCAAGGCGAAATCCTAGGCTGTGCAACATTGGGGAAATGATTTAGGCCATCTTTGGACCGTTTGAGCCTTAATAGCCAACCTTGACAGAAATTGATCCCTGGTTACCCCTTTGAGCCTCTGTAATCCTTTTTTTTGTTAACTCACTAAAAGATTTCCTAACCTAAAATGATTTTGTTCCAAACAGTTAATCCCTTACCTATGAGCATGTAGATCATTCACAATTAAATTCTGAGCTATGTTCTGGTTTTGGGAAGTTAGAAGAGGTTGGGATGTATCATGAGCAATACAAGTGAGTTCCATTGTGTTTGGAAAAAAAAAAAGAAAAACAGAAAAAAAAGCCAATCTGTAACTATCGTCCACGTACTTACACATTGAGGACAATGTGTTGTTTAAGTGTGGGGGAGGGGAAGTGTAATTAAAAAAAAAGAAGAAAAAAAAAGAAGAAAAAAAAAGAAAAAAAAGAAGAAGAATAAGAGATCTATACCCTTAAGTGTTCTTAAAAAGAATGAAACAACAAAAGTGTGGGGGTGTAGTTTTCTTTTGTTTTGTGCAAAAAAAAAAAAAAAAGATTGAGTGTTCTAAATAAGTTTGGGGGAGTAACCTGGTGAATTGAAATGAAGTTGTGTTATAGGGTTGAGCTCTACATAGTCTTGAATGATTTATGTGTTTGTGGGTGATTTGAGCCAAATTATTATCCTTATCATACCTTCACCCAAGCCAAACGTTACAAGCTTAATAAAGTCCTACTTGATCCTTGGTGTTGTACAAGTCTACATTAGTGGAGAGTGACTTGAAAAGCAGGCCTATGGAGTTCATTTATACACACATCTTCAATATTAAATATAATTCATTTTTATGAATAAACTCATCTGGGTTACAAGTGATTAGGTGAGAATGGCTCTACACACACACACTTGAGGAATTGAAGTGAAGCGAAACTAATCTTTGAGATGAAATTCTTGATCAAGTGCATTATTTTGAAGTTTTCCTTGGGTTATAATAAGTACAATCTTTGAGGCCTATTTGCAAGTTGAAGCATTTGTGTGTGTTTTAATTTTTCTTTGACTCTGTTTCGGTTTAGTTTTGTTTCGTATCATTTTAGTTGCTCGAGGACTAGCAAAGTCTAAGTGTGGGGGAATTTGATAGGTGTCTATTTATGTATTACTTTATATCAATTCGTCCATGTTTCTTTGCTATATTCCTTGGTATTTTTATGTTTTTGTGTGGTTTTGATGTTTGTAGGAGTTTGGAGCAACTTGCACAAAAATGGAGTAAAACCCTTCATTTTCACCTCTGCTAGTCAACCATCTTCTCGGATTTAATTTTATTGATATACAATGAACCCGATGACATATCATATACCGTTGAAAAGCTCTCGAAGTCTACTTTTTGGAGAAAATTACGGTTTATGAATCCATTCAGTGTACCGAAAGTTGTAATCAAAACAGTGTAAGAAGTGTAGAAATGTAATTCCACACATCATTGTAGCATGTATAATACGGGACACTGTAGCACGTTACTGTAGCAGAGTATTTAAACACATTTTAGGGTTTATTTCATAACTGGAAGAGGGGAGAACGTGGAGGAGGCTGCATCTTTGGATTTCTCTCATTTCTTGGAGTTCTTGAAGGAGATTGAAGGCTTGGAAAGAGGAAGAACTACAAATCCTAAGAGATTTCATCAAATTTGCTAAGTTTTCCCTTTCCCTTTCATTTTCTGGAATGTCTCCATATTGTATTGTATTTGTATTCTATCTGATTATGTGTAACTAAATCTGAATTGGTTGAGGGTGATTTCAAAGCCCTTGATATGGTTTTTATGAATTGATTGTGCAAGGAATTGTATCCAATTCTCTAATTGAAGTTGCTTGTATTTTCCCATGTTTAATGCTTATGATTGCTTGCTGGATTGTATTTGGGTGGCCAACTGGATATAATCTGGATATTGTCTATTGCTAGACTAGAAATCTTGATCCGTAATTGTCTTGAATTTCTAATCATTAGTAGCAAAATTGTGATCAGAGATTGCAATTGGAGAAAACAACCTAAGTTAAATAATCCGAGCTTGTGTGTTTATTGCTTAGATCAACCTATCTTTCTTATCGTAATGCATCCATTGAATTAAATTTAGAGAACTTGTTCTAGGTTGTTTAATGGATAGAGATTAAATAAAGAGCCTGTTTTATTTACAACAAAGTAAGGAAAGATTGGGATAACAGAGCTTGTTGTTATCTACGGTTGATAATTTCAATACTGAAATTGGATGACAATTCTATGATTAATTCGCAAATCCATATCTTGTGGTAGAGAAGGATCCCTTAACCAGATTTCTCTCATTGATCTTTCTTTCAAATTAACTTCTGTTTTGTTATTCTTAATTTGCATTCTTATTTCATTTAGTTAATCATTCAACAAAACCCCCCCTGTTTAGTTAATTGTTGCTGCAAAAAACAAAATCAATTAGAATCAATCCTCGTGGGAACGATATCTTACTTATCACTTTATTACTTGTGCGACTAGTATACTTGCTAGTTTCGAACGCATCACCCTCCCTCCACAGGCACACAAAAAGATATTCGTGCTAGTGGTGTTCCAGAGCTTTCTTAGGGTGTCTGGGCATTTACATGCATGCGATGGTTTTGAAAAATGTTTTGACTAGCCTAAATCATGATAGGAAATTTTATTATGTGATTATCAACCTATGTACTAAGTTTGGTCATCATTGTATGTAAAGTTTATCTTGAACAAATAGACAGATGTTATAATAAATTCATGTGATATGTATAAATATATGTATGAATTGGAAAATAATATAAAAAATTAAGATATTGATGATGTCTTTGTATTATTTTTCTTAATCAATCACCCTTAAAGTCTCTAAATAAGAGATTTTAGGGCGTGGCCGTTTTCCTCTTATGAGTACTTTGTATAATCATCCATATCATCAAATACTACCTTTGCAGATTCCATGACTGCTTCAGTTCTCAGATTGTAAACTCAAAATGCTTTTCTGTTTTGTGCATGTCCCACAAAGGCTCTTTCATCACTTCCCGGATCTAATTTTCTTAACTGCTCTCTGTCATTTAAGATGTAACACCTACATCCAAAAACATGAAAATATTTCAAATTAGGTTTTCTACCTTTCAAAATTTCGTAAGGTGTCTGGTTAGTGCCAGGTCTTAGAAAAGCTCTATTTTAAATATAGCAAGCAGTGCTTATTTCTTCAGCCCATAGCCTCTTGGTCAACTTCTTGCTATTGATCATCACTCTAGCCATCTCTTGAAGAGTTCTATTCTTTCTTTCCACAATGCCATTCTGTTCAGGGGTTTTGGGAGCTGAAAATTCATGATCAATTCTATGATATTTGCAAAAGGCAGCATAGCTAACGTTTTCAAACTTCTTTCCATGATCACTTCTTATCCTCACAATCCTGCCAATGTTCCTATTTTGCTCATTTTCAAGTTTAACACAAAAATTCTTGAAAGCTTCAAAAGTGTCAGATTTTTCTTTAATAAAATCAACCAAAGTATATCTAGAAAAATCATTCACACAAACAATTATGTATCTCTTACCTATAATGCTTTCAATTTGTATAGGGCCTATAAGATCCATGTGAAGCAAATCAAGTATTTTGGATGTGCTAAGATATGGATTTGATTTGTGTGAACTTCTAATTTGTTTTCCCATTTGCCATGGTCCACAAATTTTATTAACTTTGTCATCAAGTTTAGGAACTCCTTTTACAGCACCTAACTTAGTTAATTTAACCAAGTCTTTGTAATTTAAGCGTCCTAATTTTTGATGCCACAATTCTAAATCTGAAATCCTAGTTTGAAATACAATCTTTACTAAATAACAATTATCTGAAGATCTATTACCTTCTAGAATGCATTTACCAAAATTATCTAAGACCATGCATTTGTTATGTATGAAATTAATAATATACTTGTCATCACATATCTGACTGTTACTAATAAGATTAGCTTTCAAACTTTCAACCAATAAGACATTTTGAAAGTTGGGTAGGCCTTTGACGTTCAAAGTGCCTTTAGCAATGATCTTACTGTTTGCTCTATCTCCATAGGTGACATTTCCTTCCCTGCATCATTCAAAATATGTTAAAAACTGTTTATTTTCAGTCATGCCGTGGAATAACCACTGTCAAAATACCACAAATCGTTAGAAGTATGTTCAAGAGCAGTAAGAGCAACATGGCATACTGTCTTGTCTTTCTTAACCCACTGTAGTTGTGATTTTAGTAACAGTTTAAACTGTTTTGATCTTTCATGCAAAAGATTCAACAATTTAAAGCATCTAGGCCTAATGTGTCCTTTTTTACCACAAAAATAACAAATTGGAATGAATTTCCTTACCTTTTCAGGACTGGATTTGAAAGAGCTCAGAGGAGAAACAAATGTTTCATTACTCTTTGAACTAGGACTCGACCTTAAAGAGTTAAGTTCAAAAATTTTACCTGATGTTGAAGCTTTTAAAAAAACTATTTTTGATAAAGATGCACCATTACCTTTTGTATATCTCAATCCATGTTTGTTGGAGTTGTCTCTTCCAAAACTCAAGACCTGATCAAGTTTGGTTGCTCCAATTTTGAGTTGATCAACACATTTTTTGCTTTCAACTAGTTCTATTGTCATTTTCTCAATATGTGCTATTTTGTCTCTCAAGACAACTCCAGTTCTGTGATACAGTTTTCAGCATAAGATTTTTCACATTTCAGAACTTCAATCTCCTTTTTCAAGGTTTTGATTTCTTCCTTCTAATTCAGCCATTCACCATAAAGTGTATCGTAAGTTTCTTGCAACTCTTCATAATATTCGGGACCATCTTCTTCATCTGAATGATCAACACTGGTTATGCAATTTTCTATTATATCAGACATAACAGCTTTCCCTTTATCAGCTGCAGATGCCGTAAATGCAACAAAATTACTCATGCAATCTTGATCTTCTGAATCCGATTCTGATTCATCACTCCCGGTTGCTGTCAAGCCTTTGTTCTTCTTCTTAAGATTAGCACATTCAAACTAAATATGCCCATAATCAAAACATTCATAACACTGAATCGGCCCTTTCTTATCAGGTTGTTTTGACTTCTTCTTGTCATTCTTCTTGCTGAACTTCCTGAATTTTCTTCCTTTGAGTTTGATTGCCTTCCTTGATTCTTTTTCCTGAAATTTATTTTCATGAACTTGACATAATTTCTTGTTAGAAAAGCAATCTGTTTAGAAGCAGTTTCATCAAGCTCATCATTATTTTCATCATCAGATTTTTCAGTTTTAACATTGAATGCAATGCTTTTTCCTTTTTGTTTCCTGGTACTTAGATTAATTCCAAAGTTTTAGAGAATACCAATCAATTCATCAACCCTCATCTCGTTAGTATTTTTAACTTCCTCAACGGCTAAAATTTTAGGTTGAAATTTATCTAGAACAGACCTAATTATTTTGCTAACAATTTCTACATCAGTGGAAGTTTTTCCAAACATGTATGCAGAATTTGTGATATGCCATATCTTAGAGTAAAACTCAGAAATTGATTCATCCTAGTGCATCATTAAATTTACAAATTGAGAATTAAGTCTCATCAATTTAGATCTTTTAATAGATACAGTGGCTTCATGTTTTACCTCAAGTATATCCCATGCTTCTTTGGCCACTTTACATCTAGAAATATGTCCAAAATTATTTAAGTCACTATAGCAAAAATTGTATTGAGAGCCTTTCAATTCCAGCTGGAACGTTATTCTTCATCAGTCCATCCATCCTCAAGTTTGGGTTTGGATTTACCAAAAGCATTCAACTTTATTGGCAGTGTCCATCCTTTAAAGCACACTAGTCCATTACCTGTCATCAAAAGATTTGATATACATCATCATTCTTACCTTCCAATATGAATAATTACTATAATCAAGAATAGGTGGTTGTGTTCCGGATCTTCCATTACGAATAAATTAACTCCATTCTTCCATATCACTGTGATCGTTTTCTTCATTTGTCTGTCAGTGAACCTGCTCTGATACCAATTGTAAGTTCTGGAAGTATACAGTTATAAGAAATATAACAGTAAACTGTAACGTAAATCAACACAAGAGGATTTTTACGTGGTTCAGTTATAAAACCTACATCCACAGACAACTATAGAGCTGCAATTTACTAAGTTCTTGTTTGTATAATCTTTAGGATCGTTTACAGTGCTAACTCACTCTCACACACTGACCTAATCTTTGTAAAACAAAATCTCGCCAAGATCTTAAACTCTAGTGACACTGCCCACTCTCTGTCACAGATAACTTAACAACACACTGTTAAGTTATACATAACAACAACGTCTGGCGCTGAATTACATAAACACTTAACTCGTAAGTTCTCTCAAGTCTCTTCTAACTCACACAGAACTAATCAACAATTCATGTACGATTACAACCTCTCATACATGAATAAAACACTAATAAAATCAAATCGAAGAGACATTCCTATTTGCATTGAAGCTCTCCTCTTTAATTCGTGGAATGCCAAAACTTAATCTCACATAACACACCACTTCTATCGTTATGAGAATATAACTGTATATATAGTGGTATGCTGGACAAAATCTCTTTAGAATCCTGTAAAATTTCTAATCAAAATCACATTAGGATAAGGAGAAATATAATAGGAAGTGTTATAATTAATCTCCTAAAGGAATTAGGACACAAATAAATATTCTCCTAATTTAATTACGTACCAAGAAACAATATCCTAATCTAATGAGATTTTATTATAAATCAGATGCTTCCTAAACTATACTTTTATAAACAGTAAAATAATCAAAATAATATTATTGTTTTATCACAAGTTGAACAAAAATCATCATGTAATAGAGGTTGACACCAGCACATTATAAGCACATGTGCAACGAACCCTCTTGTGTCTATCCTAAGCGCCCTTGCCTCTCCACGTGTCCCACCTCCTTCCCTATTATCGATGCTGCCATTGACATGTCCAAACTCACCTTAATGGATGATGATAAATCCATCTACTGCCCAGTCGAAAATCGTTGAGCCTACTTCAAAAGTTGATGAAAAGCAATTTGCTTTATGTGAGGTTCTCTAAGAAACACAAGAAGCTGTTAAATGCTTTCATCCGTCAAAATCCTATGTTGCTGGAGAAGTCTTTCTCACTCATGCTAAAGGTTCCTCGTTTTGTTGATTTTGACAATAAACGCACTTCAGGCCAAAAATAAAGCATCAGCATGATCATCGTCACATTCCTTTAAGAATTTCAATAAGAAGAACTTACATTCTTGAAGATTTATATAACCAATTGTGCATGTGATCAGCCCAAGATTTGAAGGTAGAAAGATGCCGTCACGGCTCTAGGTTTCTCGTCGGTATGAGTAGTGACCAAAGTGGGACACAAGCTTCTTTCCTGCATATGACCCTATCTCTCTGCTTCTCTCTTAAAACTCCGATCCTTAGAGGCCACCTGTTTCACCAGAACTAATTATGAAGAGTTATTACATGGAGCGAGGAACTAGATACGAAGAGTATCCAGAGCTGAGAGAATCGAAGCGAAACTGATGTTTGCGAACTGAAACAATCTCCGTTGAAGAAGAAGTGAAATTTCAAGGGAATTTGATAGGGTCAAGACAAGGATCCCCTGTTCACTCTATTATGACTTAGTCTGTGCCTGATTTTTCTACAAATTTGCATAAGAAGAAGGAAGCAGGTGAGTGAGGCAATCGAGTTGACGCCGCCAGCAAAGAAAGTGAATGGGAATTTACCGAACTCACGGGCGAGTAAGTTGGCAAATGCAGGGGAGAAGAAGGAAGGAATGATGGCGAGGAAGAGTTATAAGAGTGTTAATAGTTGAAGGGACTATCAATGGGGGTGGCTAAGGATATTTGTGGGGAAAATAGAGGGAGGACTGGTAAAGCTGGCGTTGGCAAAGACTGTACTTGTGAGCAGACACTTCTATTGCTATTTTTTTTCTTTTTTTTTCTTATTGTACTGTAGTGACGGCAACCATAACTTATAAGTTTAGGGGGAATTATGGGTTTTTTCTATTTTTATTAGAGTCCAAGTTAAGGGATGAAGTTAAGTGGTGTTTTATTTAGTTACTTAATATTTTTTAGATATAAAGAGGACTCAATTTATACTACTTAATAGCAAATTTATTTGTTCTTTTACATGCTACTTAAAAAATGATAAGAAAATATTTTAATTTTAATGTGACTTTTTTTATCCTTATTGAAATATAAAATATTTATATTATATTTATTACAATCCTTTAAAAATTAAATAGTTAATAAAATTAAACCAAAATTCCTTTTCACTTAAATAATTAATATTATATTTGTTACAATCATTTAAAAAATAAATATTTACTAAAATTAAATAAAAATTCTTTTTCATTTAAATAGTTAATACTATATTTCTTACAATTTTCTAAAAATTAAATATTTAATAAAATTAAATCAAAATTCTTTTTCATTTAAATAGTTAATATATATTTGTTACAATCCTTTAAAAATTAAATATTTAATAAACTTAAACCAAAATTATAAATAATTATAAATTTAATTTTTATTAATTATATTTTATTTAAATTTATTCTTGTCAATTATTAACCAATTTTTTTAAATTAGTTATTTTCACTAAACCATATTAATAACAATAACAAAAAAAATAAGTAATAGATAAACCGATCTCAAAACTATGATTATTAAAATTCTTCATTGTAGCAAGACCATAAAAAATTAATTATAAGCTTCAAATAATTGATTAGCAATTTGATCCCGAAGTTGGTGCATAAAAGCTTACTCTAAAGCTCTATTGGATTGGCTTGTGGTTGCTATTTGATTGTGATATGCTTTCTCATCCTCTAGTTGAACTTCTTCATCATCAAATTTAGAAAATAAAACATCCGCAATTGACATCTTTCAAAGAAAAATTGTGTAATACGAAACATGCTGTCACTATATTGAGGATAAAAAGTTTAAAACAAATATTTTAAATCATGAGTTACAAGTTCTAATATGAGATTAATTTCAAGAGTTATAAATATAATAAAAATATGAGTTACAATACATATTATTTGTAAGGTATATGCTTTTATTAAGAAAATTATGGTTTAGGAGTTACAAGAGATTTAATTTGTAAATTACGTAAGCAAGGAGACTACTATATAAAAGAGTCTTAAAGGTTCTAACAACGACAAATATATTTTGAGTATTTTCTATATTTTTGAGTAACGGAGACACATGAAAACAGGTTATTTTCTTCCAGTGATCGTGCTCGTCAACAAGATAAGCTGTGAGCATTGGGTTGTATCTTGAAGTCCTTTGAGTGCCGATATTGCTCGCACGAAGGAAGGACTCCTTGGCTTTAGGACAATGCTTTAACATGCTTTCCAAGAGCTAAAGCCATATATTTCTTACTCTACCTCTTTACTAGTTATATTTGTTTAATTTATTGTTATATTAATTTAATTTATATTTTGTTATTTCTACAACATGTTGTTGTTTGATTCTGTTATTTTAAGATTTATAATAAATATTCTCAACACACTATACCTTTTTGTGTAACAAATGAGTATAGTGCCATTTTCGTGAATATTAGGAAACGAGCCTTCTGATGAACACTTAAATATGTATGCTTAATAAGAGCTTAATTCATCATATTGCATTAATAATGTCATTAAATTCCTCAACTTAAGCATATTTGTAGTCTTTACACCCTTTGAATTAACTTTCTCTTAATTTCAGTTTTGATGTACGTTCTGTAAAATGGGCATAACTTTCTATTTATAAATCAAAATGGTGCAAATCTTAATGTTTTAGAAAGTTGATTCAATTATCTACAAGATTGCATTTCACAAGTATCATCAAATTTGGGCTCTTAGTGGACCAAAATTGGGCTTGAAGTGAACCCAACTACAGTCTCGGTCCAGTCTGACCAGACCTCAGTATTTGGACCATATCTCTCAAATACGTATCCAAATTGTGCAAATCAATACGTTCTAGAAAGCTGAGAGAAATATCTACAATTTTCATGAAGACATGTAATTAAAATGCTCAATATTTCAATGTCAAAATCGGTGGTCAAAGTGGTGCAGCTAATGATCCCAATGGTCAAAGTTAGTTCACATAACATTTGACAACTATTCCTTTGTAATTTCATAAGTTTGCCTCTGAATGTATCTATAAATAGAGGTGTCTTGTGACCCATTGAGGCATCTTGGCCTTGCTGGGATCTTGTATTGTGTTTCTCTCTTGTGTTTTTATGCTATTAATAAATCTTCTTTTTCTTGCAATTTGTTTTCTTTCTTTTATAATGTCTTTCTAATTTCTCTCTTGTTAAGGTGAAAGGGTGAAATCCTTGATATGAGAGTAACCCTTTAATATGTACTTAATAATTATAATCTTGTATTGTTTATATGATTTATATTTATTTCTCTAATCAATCTTGACACCATTTGTAAAGTGGAGGTCTTGATCCATTGTCAACCATCCTTGGCATATCAAATGCTTGGATCCTTTCTAGATGTCGTATGGTTTTTCCTTACCGACATGAATCTAGTTAGGAACCTTGATTTGTTGTAGATATATGGAGATTGACACATTAGATGCTTGAACCCATTTATAAGAAGTGGCATAAATATTGGTAATGAAACAAATATAATTCATATAACTAAAATGGGTTGTTTATCCTTATTTCAAACATCAAGGGTGGATCCCCTAACCTTAGTTTTCATTATTATTGTATTGATTTCTCTTGTGTGATTCTCATTTATTGTTAACGAACTTGTTCTTACTTATATTTGTTGATATTATCTTGTCATCTCTTTGAATCATCCATATTATATTTGCTTACTTTGTAGTTTGTAGCGCTAAAATCAACTTCGTTGTGGATCGACCCCGGACTCACCGGGTTTATTACTTCGACACTCCTATACTTGGGAGACAATCCCTTTTTCGGATGTGTCAAGTTTTTGCCGCTGTTGCCGGCGAAGGTAAAATTTGGCGTACAAAGTTGTAAGTATTTTCTTTTCTCATTTTTTATTTTCATTTTTCTTGCATGTGTTCATCTTTTCTTTCTTTTTGCATTAGTTTGTAGAATTGTTAGGAGTCACTCATCTTCCTTAAAAACATGCTCAAACCTAACTTAGATCATTAATGGACTACATAAATGGTAAAACTTGTGCACAATCATGCATAGTCTTCCCTCATGATGCAATATATTTCAACCATGAACCGGATTTCATTCAATTCTTACCTGACTTTTATGGCCTAGATGTTGAAAACCCATATTTGCACTTGAGAGAATTTGAAGAGTTTTGTAACACATATAGTGACCTAAATTGTAGCATAAACATCTTTAGATTAAAGCTTTTTCCTTTTTCTTTAAAAGATAAAGCTAAAAAATGGCTACAAAATCTTAGGTCAGGATCCATTAACTCATGGGATGAAATGCAACAACAATTTCTTAAAAAATTCTTTCCTCCTTATAGAACAAATTTCTCTCAAAAGGCAAATCATTAATTTCACTCAAAAACAAGGAGAGACCTTTTACCAATGTTGGGATAGGTATAAAGCATTACTTAATACTTGTCCTCACCATGGTTTGGAAACATGGAGACTAGTTTTAATTTTCTATGAAGGTCTTACACATCAAGCTAGGTATATGGTAGAATTAATGTGTAATGGACAATTTGAAAATAAAGACCTTGATGAAGCCATGGATTTCCTAGACTTACTAGTGAAAAATGCCCAAAATTGGAACAATGTTGGCACCTATGGGGTACCAAGAACATCTAGTAAAGGCATTTATAACTTTAGGGAGAATCTTGACTTTCAAGCCAAATATACATCCCTAGCTAGAAAAGTCGAGGATTTAGAAATGTGGTCTATGCAAGAAATTGTCTGTCACACTTGTAATTCTAGTGATCATCCTACGGATGATTGTCCAATTGTGCCTACCTTTAAAAAAAATCTCCATCAACAAACCAATGTTTTAAAAACTTTTCAAAGGTCAAATCCTAATCCTTACAAACAAAATTTTGGATGGAAAAATCACTTGAATTTTGATTGGAGGAATGATAATCATGCACAATCTTACCAACCTCCCTTTCAATCATATCAAAATTTTCAAAAATCTCATGATCATGCATCTTATATGGATCTTGAAGAAACATTGGATTCATTTATTGCAAAGCAAGAAGCTTTTAATAATCAAACTGCTCAGACTATGGCGAACTTGAATGATGTTATTGAAAAACTTGCATTTGCACTTAGTATTCAAGAGAAATGTGAGTTTCCATCTCAACTCGAGCCAAACCTCATCAATCCACATGTGAGTAATCCAAGTGGCCAACATCTAGACAAAGATTCGGTAAGTAAAGAAAAGATCGAATCTTCACTTATGCACTCATGTCATCATGCAAAAGAACTTAAACAAAATTTTGACATTAATGAATCTTTCAAGCATGATGAAAATGAGGAAGCTAATAGGACTAAAACTGATGTGGAAGACTATATCCAAAATGAGAATTTTTCAAGTCCTTCAAAAATTGGGTTAACTAGTTCATTTGAACCAAGTATTCAACTAGTGCCCATTGACTTCTAAAGAATTCTCATTACTTGATTTTATACAGGGGAAGGAGATTAAGAGTTGGGAGCCATGTTTTGAAAAAAGGCAGGAAGATACATCCACACTCAAGAAGGCGTTCCTCAAAGATAAACAAACTCAATCAGTGGTAATCTCTTCCATTTTCGCAAATAAAGGAGAAAGAAAGGTACCACCTCAATGGCATATTTTTGACCGTGGTAAATTACTTTCGAAGATATTCCCTTTTTTGGCCTTTTTTTTATTACGATTGTTCAAATTTCATCCGTTTGTGCCATATTTTTATTTTTATTTTTATTCTTGATTTTTGCTATCATTTCTAGTTTGTTTTTATTTTATTTTGTGTGTGTTCATTTCAGTTGTGTGTTTTTATTTTATTTCCTGGTCAAGTGGCAGATACGGTAGTCCGTGACTTTTAAAGTCGGTTTTTCAGTTGCCTAAAAACTGTTGCTCACCTTGCATCCATTTTCTTTTCTTCTCTCTCATTTTCTTCACATGGATACCATTCTCTCAAAGTTGCACAAACATTTTCCCTCCCTTCCTCAAAATGATTTGCTTAAAATTTACAAAGCTCGTGCAGAAAGATTAAGGATGTTGATGTGTAAGGGTATGCCTGTTGAAGTGAGATGGTTAATTGAAGTCAAGGTTCGATTTTCTTATGAATTTTCACATAATCTTGTTTCTCACATGCCATGTATGGGAAAAAGCTCTTACGCCAAAAAGCGAAGAGCGAAAAGGCTACAAGTTTGTTCCAAATGTGCAAGATGGACTTGTAACCAGCGTTGCCGCTCCTTGTGATATTTGTCTAATAATCAAGAGGATAAAATACAGTTCATCAAGAATGGACTGAGTAAGGAGTCTTTGGATGATATCCGAGTGACTCTTGAGACGCATTCTTGTGGACTTGTGCAACGTGAAATTTTTAACTTATGGACATAATTCGGAGATGAGCAAGAACGCTATAGTCTTGGGAATCTGACTCAAAACGACCCTGTTTGCCAGTTTATAAGAAAACTGGATAGGAAGCATATCCCCAACTCATAGAAGGTGTTTAAGCTGTTTTTGGACATAAAACCAGAGAAAGATATGAGCCACAGTCACAACTACCTGTACATATGCATGCGTGCCATCATTTTTGAATTTTAATGCCTCATAACTGTCATTTTTGAATTTGTATCTTTTGTTTGACTTATGGTGTCTTATTTCATCACCTTTTTTTAATTTCTATGCATTATTGTCATATTTTTCAAAAAGCAACCGAGCTACCTATTTGGATGTCATCATTAGCATACCTTTTTGTGCTCCATAAATACCACATTTCTTGTTCTCTTTTTCACACATAGTTAGAGAGTTGCATAGACATGGAGAGAACTTCAAAACATTGAATCCAAAGGATATGTGTATTCTATGGATCTCGACTGGGTAAAAGTAAGGAGTTTGTAGAAGCAACAAATTATCTTGGTAGGCTACTGGCTGAAAGAAAGATTCATGTGGTTTATAGGGGAGGTAGCCTCGGGTTAATGGGTTGTGTGTCAACAGCTGCACATGTAGGAGGTAGTCAAGTTTGAGGAGTTATTCCTAAAGCTTTGGCTATAGAAAGCATTGTTGAAAAAATGGTTGGGCATGAGTTACAAGTCTCCTCTATGCATGAACGCATGGCACATATGCTCATCAATTCAGATGCCTTTATTGCTTTACTAGGTGGCTTTGGTACTCTTGAAGAAATTTTTCAAATTGCCTCTTGGGCCCAATTGAATCTCCATCAAAAACCTATAGGTTTGTTGAATGTCAAAAATTTCTTTGATCCTTTAATAAGTTTTGTTGATGCAGCTGTAGAACAAAATTTTATCCCTCATTCGGCGAGACAGTTCCTTGTTTCTACCACTTTTGTTGGTGAGTTACTTGACAAACAGTTGAGTATAAACCTGACCAGCTAGTACTCAAATTAATTGGTCAGGAGGGCAAAACAAAAAGTGCAAACTAGATCTGAATCTCCGTTTGTAGTTTTTTTTATCTTTTGTTTTATTTTTAGCATTTTATTTTATGAGTCATTCAGGTCATCTCTCTTGAATAACAGAAGCTTCAGGTAATGTCTCTTATACTTTATCTCTCTACATTTAAACATCGAGGACAATGTTTCATTTTGTTTGGGGGGGGGGGTGGGGGGTAAGGGGGGGAAGGATAGTAGACATAAGTGTGTTTTAAATTTTCTTTTTCTTAAAAAAAAAAATGAGTTAGTAATTAGATTCAGAGTGCAGTGTAAGGAGTTCAAATCCTCTTGAGATGCATTTTGGGTCAGGAATGGCAGAGTAAGGAGGGCCAGTTTGAACTCTTGAAACACACTCTAACCAATTTTTCATTTTGCTTTGATTTTGCATTTTTTTAGAAGTCATTTTAGTTAACTTGATATTGTTTAGTTTTGATTTTTGAATTTCATAACAAAGAGGTCTTATTCATTTCACTTTGAATTATTCAAATCTATGAACTGTCACAATCTTATCATTCAATAAACGGTGTGCTTATGTACTCGTTAAGCAAGTATTCATGAACCTTTCTTCACACACACACACATACCTTGATGCATGATTGTGGATGACAAAATGAAATGTTGCAATATTTGAGTTCTTTTGTTTTGTTTAGGATAACAACAAAAGGAAGGGGAAAGTTAAAAAAAAAAGTGAAAAAAATAAAGAGAGAGCAATTGTGGATAAGTTTGGTATCGTAGCCTCCTTAATTCGAGCAATTAAGCCCGAGGGGTGCCTCAACACCTAATACCCTAAGACCAACTGGTTTGGAAGCTATTGGCCCAAAGCTCGCTACATGGATTAAGGAGAAAGCTTAATGGGATTGAACATTGCACTATTCACAAGTTTCTAAGCAAAAATAAAGCATCGACAACCCGAGTCGTTAAGCTCGTAGGGGTGTCTTAACACCTAATGTCCTAAGGCCAACTGGTCTGGGAGTCATTAGCCTAAGGCTCGCTACATGGGTTAAAGATGTATTCTTTCAAAAAAAAAAAGAAGAAGAAGAAGAAGAGAAAGGAAAAAAAATATATATATTTATTTATTTATTTATTTATAAAATGAATGAATACCCCCGACCTAAGGTTGTGAGCCTTAAAAAATATTAGAACCGATATGGCTTCTTTCTAATAAGCCCCATAATCATGTGTCGACTGAGCACAAAAAAAGGTTTATTGATATCTTGACTGAAGGGTACATGAGTCATTAAAAAAAATCAGTTGAGAGTTTGTTATTTGGATAAAATCAAGGAGAATGCGATAATGACCACCTTGGATGTAAAATTCTATAAATCACTTCTAAATAATAACGCTTTAATTGCTAGGGACTAGCAATAAGCTAGCGGGGGGTGTAATGAACACTTAAATATGTATGCTTAATGAGAGCTTAATTCATCATATTGTATTAACAGTGTCATTAAATTCCTCAACTTAAGCATCTTTGCAGTCTTTACATCCTTTGAATTAACTTTTTCTTAATTTCGGTTTTGATGTACTTTCTGTAAAATGGGCATAACTTTCTATTTATAAATCAAAATGGTGCAAATCTTAATGTTTTGGAAAGATGATTCAATTATCTACAAGATTGCATTTGACAAGTATCATAAAATTTGGGCTCTTAGTAGACCAAAATTGGGCTTGAAGTGAACCCATCTATAGTCTCGGCCCAATCTGACCAGGCCTCAGTATTTGGACCATATCTCTCAAAATACGTATCCAAATTGTGCAAATCAATATGTTCTAGAAAGCTGAGAGAAATATCTACAACTTTCATGTAGACATGTGATTAATGCTCAATATTTCAATGTCAAAATCGGTGGTCAAAATGGTGCACCTAATGATCCCAATGGTCAAAGTTAGTTCACATAACATTTGACAACTATTCCTTTGTAATTTCATAAGTTTGCCCCTGAATGTATCTATAAATAGAGGTGCCTTGTGACCCATTAGGGTATCTTGACCTTGCTGGGATCTTGTATTGTGTTTCTCTCTTGTGTTTTTATGCTATTAATAAATCTTCTTTTTCTTGCAATTTATTTTCTTTCTTTGTCTTTCTAATTTCTCTCTTGCTAAGGTGAAAGGGTGAAACCCTTGATATGAGAGTAACCCTTTAATATGTACTTAATAATTATAATCTTGTGTTGTTTATATGATTTATATTTATTTCTCTAATCAATCTTGACATCACTTGTAAAGTGGAGGTCTTGATCCATTGTCGACAATCCTTGGCACATCAAATGCTTGGATCCTTTCTAGATGTCGTATGGTTCTTCCTTACTGACATGAATCTAGTTAGGAACCTTGATTTGTTGTAGACATATGGAGATTGGCACACTGGATGCTTGAACCCATTTATAAGAAGTGGCAGAAATATTGGTAACGAAGCAAATATAATTCATATAACTAAAACGGGTTGTTTATCCTTATTTCAAATATCAAGGGCGGATCCCCTAACCTTAGCTTTCATTATTATTGTATTGATTTCTCTTGTGTGATTATCATTTATTGTTAGCGAACTTGTTTTTACTTATATTTGTTGATATTATCTTGTCATCTCTTTGAATCATCCATATCATATTTGCTTACTTTATAGTTTGTAACGCTAAAATCACCTTCCTCATGGATCGACCCCGGACTCACCGGGTTTATTACTTCGACACTCCTATACTTGGGAGACAATCCCTTTTTCGAATGTGTCTCCTTCAATACTCCAAAAGCACTTTCAATGATATTTCGAAGCCTAGCATGGCAATGGTTAAATGTTTTCTCTTCTCCATTTGCTCGACCACTGGCACAGTCTTTTAACCAATATCAAACATGATGATACGGTGTCATAAATCCTCTCGTTTGTGTATATGCAGCATCAACTAAATAATATTGATCTACAAAATCAATTATTAGTTTGAGCAAACAATATGAATAATAAAATACAAATTATAGAACTAAAATAACTATTAATAATTTACCTGGCGATGGCATTGGAAAATTATGTCTCGGGTCATTAGTAGTTTTAGCCAAAATCCTTGAATCGTATATATGTTGTTCCTTCCCATCCAACAATAACATATTTAAATATCATGTCAAAGTCACAAATTGCTAATACATTCTGAAAACATTCTCCTCTCCCACCTCTGTATGGTATTTGATTATCGAATGGAATAATTGCATGAATTAGAGTTCCATCAATTGCACCAATAGCTCCCTAAACAATAACAATTATTATTGACATAAGAATAACGTAAAAATAATATATTCCATTATAATTCTAGTTCAAAAAAAAGAATAATAAATTACCTTAAAAATTTGCTTTAGTCGATGATTGCTGATGCCATTCAAAGCATGATTGAACAATGGAGAAGTAATTATTTCTTTTGAAAACTTGACGATCGCCTTTAGCATCTTATGAAAGTATTTGTGTATTGTTTGACCCGAGCGTTGAAATCAATTTTTAATAAATCAGTTTTGAAGATTATGGCTTATTGTAATAAAGAACTGGCCATTTTCTCTTCAACATTCAAATACTTACTATTGACAAGCCAACCTCTTTCTCGAAACATTTGATATAAATAAATGAATCCATTTTTCTTCATTCGCATCAACTCAAAAATTACATAAGATGAAAAAAGTTCACGAGTAAATTGTGCACCCGTAAGTGAAGAGGTAGATATAGGTTACTTTCTAACACACTATTGACTTATCAAATAAAGTACTAATTTAAACGATTCTTTTTGCAATTCTCTTTCTGTTTCCAACTCTTTATCATCATCTTCACTCCAAATTGATAAATTAAAATACTTGAACTTCCCATACCTATTATAAGAAATAATATTGTTAAAATGGAACACAATAGCATTGGTTCAAATGTAAACACAATAACACACACAACATTTGACCATAATGTCAACTAATGAGAAAGCAATCAAGTGCCAAAAAATGATTTCACCAACTTTACAACAACACAATCAACTATGAAATTAACTAACTAAAACAAGCTCAATTAGTTCAAATGTAAACATCATACTCATTTCCATCTCAACTACGCAAATTTCATATAGTTTAACTAACTAAAACAAGCTCAATTAGTTCAAATCTAAACATCATACTTATATCCATCTCAATTAAGCAAATCCCATATGGTTTAACCAACTAAAACAAGCTCAATTAGTTCAAATGTAAACATCCATACTTGAAAAAAATAAACTAAACAAATTTAAACCATCTAAACAAAAGTAAAAATAACAACCCTTTCATTTAAACTAAACTAAACAAAGTAACTAAATCCTTGGCAAACTACGAATCCATGCAAGTCTTGCTTGGTCAATTTTGAAGTTCAACCACAACACTCAAAACTCTTTCCTCATGCATAATGCATTAGCAACCATATAGAATCATGGGTCCTTATAAGGTAGTAGTGTTTGTAAAATTGTCAAACACTACTTCACCAATTCTTCTACACCATCATTCTCCAAAAGATGTAATAACTTATTTACTTGCTCTTAAGCTTGATCTACTCTACTTTTCCTTTTCTTTCTCCCACTATCTTCTTTCTCATTAGTAGATGATTCATTTAGATTGTTGGAGCTCAAATGTGGTTCATTTGATAAAGTATCATCTTCCTCCACATTAATTTAAGTTTTAGAAGTCTTTGAATTTGAATGAAAGGATGATGGGTTTCCCTCTTTCAAACCAAGACTTGCTTCCATACCAATACTCCAATTATGATTTCCAGTGGCTAATAACCCTCCAAATAAAGCCTCTAACTCCTCAAGATTTGCTAAAAGACTATATCGAAATTGTTTAGCTTTAGGATATTTTTGTTTAAAAAAATAATTATCATCTGTAATTAAACAAATGAGGGATTTAAAAAAAAAGAAAAAGAAAAGAAAAGGATTTTTGCCTATAAATAATCTTCTTATCTCTCATTAGCCATTCAATAGCTTGAGTCATGTAATTGTAGCCATGTCCTATAGTGATAGCCAATTTAACTCAAACATAATATTGTTTTTTCATGTAATCCCACCCATTTTTAAGTTGTTTTTGGCTAAAAGTTTTTCCCGTTAACTTTTTCAACTCTTCTCCAATTCGATTGCAATCACATGACTTCAATGAAGCTCCATATCTATATCTATTATTCACCTCTTGGATACAAAGATCAATGAATAGTTTTGTTTGAATAGGATCAGTCCAATTAGCCCTACTATTCTAAGAATTTTGAGACATCTATTTATGAAAAGATTTTAAATTGAAAATTAGAAAAGATATAGAATGAAAGAAACAAGGTATAGAAATACTTTAAATTAACTCAAATGTATAGAAACTGAAAAGTAACACTTTAAACAATTTCTAAACAAGTTTATGCATGATTAAGAGTACTTATATGAAAGATTAAGGTATATGATTAACAATCATAGTGTTGTGCATGATTAAGAGTACTTATATGAAAGATTAAGGTATATGATTAACAATCATAGTGTTATGCATGATTAAGAGAACTTATAGGTAAATGTTAATGTATGTAAAGGAAATGCTTAAACCCAAAAAGGTGTATAATATTCTCAAGTGACAGCTTGTATTATGGAAATCCATAGAAAATTTATGGTTTTGTTTTGACTTTGGAATTTTTATATGTTAAAGTAGACTTCTTGAAGATCATCTAGAATTTTGTTTCACTTGAAAACTCAAAGTATTTGATTTTTAGTGCATTTTTGAATTTAATATCTAGTTCTGAAATTTTTGAACTTTTTTGCATATATCTGTTTTTGAACAGAAAAGTGATTTTTTTGGTAAAGCTTTCTGTAAAATTGATTTTTGCATCTTGTTATACACTCAAAAATATTTCGAAAAAAAGTGGTTTCACTCAAAATGGAGATATATATGAACTATGATGATTTTTCAAAATTTCAGCAACAAATCTCAAATCCATTGTTTTGAAAATAGAGCTTGTAAAGCAAACTGATTTCGACCAACTTATACTTCACGAAAAATGATGATTTTTGAAATGATCATTCTTCAAGGCTCGATGGAAAGTGTTATGATTTTTTGAAATTCTCTGTTTAGTTTACAAGTCTTCTAGACAGAATTTGAGATGTGGAAAACCAAGCTGTTTTCAAGTGCTTTAAGGCCTCAATTTGGTCTGATTTTTTAATTTGTGTAATATTTGAAATCAGTTCATGTATAAAGTAGGAATTAACTAGTCAAACTAGCAAAACACAATCAAATTACAATCAACAAAATGCACCCAAATGCCAAATGAGATGCACCAATCGCTATCATTTAAGAGCAAAGGGAATTTTATCCCAAGTGGGTACGTGTTCTAAAGTAGACCAAACCAAATTAAAAAGCAAATCAAATATGTGATGAAGACCAAACCAAACAAAACGAAACCAAATCATATCCTTCTAATTAATTGAAAGAATAAAAAACACTAGCTGAGCAAGTCTACCCCTTTTGAAGACAAATGTTGCTTCCATATTTTGTCCCCATAAAGATATTTTCGGTAAAGCAACAACAACAACAACGACAAAGCATATAATTAGCTAGCTACTTGAATCAAATACAAAAAAACAGCACAAACCCATGAATGCAACAAATAGACAATTATCCATTTCTTCTTTTTTTCTTTTTTTTCCTAAAGAAAAAGAAGTTGTTACATCTAATTAACTTCAGCTCTGTTCAGCCTTTTTGCCTTGTTATATACAATTCACCGTTTGCAACTTGCTCTAGTACTACACCTCCCCCACAGTACTTTTCCTCCCATTGATATTCTAAATGATTTATTGAATTTTTAAAATATGCTTGCTGATGTTAAATGATAGTGGACCTCATGTGTAGTTTGTGAAATTTGCTGATTTGGCAATCACAAAGGCACTTATGATGCAAAGTTGGGATACAAACTTGAAATTTGTAATATTATTTTGAAAGAAAATGTTGAGCTTTCTTCTTACCGCCTTGACCATTCCATCAAATAAAATAAAATCGATAGAATAAAAATACCAACTTATCAGATCCAAATGGAGGGATGTCAAAATTACCCGGACGGGGTAGGGGATCTGGGGTACCCGACCCGGTATTACCAGGGAAATACCTAGAATTCTAGGGAGATTGACCGGGGATGGGTAGAGTAATCTTGGGGAATTCCCGGGGCCAACAAGCAACTTGCCAAAACGCTCGACAAACTCAACAAAACTCGACGCGCTGGATAAAGCTCGACAAGACTCGACATGAAAGTGTCGAGTGTCGGATGCATCATCCAACATTCGAAGTCTTTGAGAAATAGACTGATATCGAGTGTCAGTTGTGGATCCGACATCGACACTTACATGTATGTTGTGTCGGATTCACAACCGACACTCGACATCTTGAAATCCGACACCCGACATCACGAAATCTGACACTCGACAACATAGAATCTGACACTCGACAATATAAAATTCGACACGAGAAAATATAAAATTTGACACGAGACAATATAAAATCGGACAATTTTCCCACTAGCGCTTCCCGCTTTGCGGAAAAATGAAAACACATCACAGCCTTCTTCATCTTCACATTTCAGCCTTCACTTCAGTCCTTCACTCTCACTGCTTTCGTTCGCCTAACCTGGGTCCTTTCCTTCACTTCAGACTTCACATGCTCCACGGACGGTGACATAGATGCCTGGGTCCTGACTTGCACTGCCTCCCGTTACCTGCACTGCTCTCCGGATCTGCACTGCTTCTCCAGACCTGCCCTGTGATAGCT
The DNA here is from genome assembly GCA_013180625.2 of Boswellia sacra. Lineage (NCBI taxonomy): Eukaryota > Viridiplantae > Streptophyta > Magnoliopsida > Sapindales > Burseraceae > Boswellia > Boswellia sacra. The sequence continues at coordinate 784,882 of SNVD02013538.1, read as the reverse complement.
TCTCCAGACTTTGCCTCCACGCCCACGGTGAGAGCTTTGCCTGACCTATTCATCTTCTTCCTTTTCTCTATCAACTCGTGAAATCCTATCTATTAGACACATTAGTCATAGTTTCTCTCTACTTTGACCTCAAACAGAAATAAGCCTAATATTTTATGCTTTCTTGAAATTCTTTTATTGTTTGCCATAATTTCATACTTTATTATTCTTTGTTTGAATTTATTTGTCAATAAAAGCTATTAGGGATTATAATATTTTTGTATTTTTGTAGGTTATATACAAATAATGTCTACATCCAGTGGAAATGAATCAAATGATTAACCTACTCATAATGATGATATGCCAATGGAAGAAAATGAAATGGAGCAAGATATTGAGGAGGACAACATGGTTGAAGTTTTGGTTGAGGATGGATCTATAAAAAATTCAGAAACAGGAGGCGGGGAAATGCGACCACCAGTTGATCGTAGCACTCGTGGGCATGGACCATGAGGTGGTGTCACAAAAAGAAAGGAGGATTGTCAACCAATGAAACGGTATTGGTTCTGGTAACATTTTACAAAAGAAATTATTGAGGGCAGACATAAAGCTATTTGTAACCATTGCAAAGCTGCATTGGTTGGTCACCTTATAGATGGAACCAAACACTTGGCAAGCCATTTAGGAAGTTGTAAGAGTCGAAAACAAGCAACAATTCTTAAGTTTTCAAAAGAAGCAAGATGGAAGTAATTCATCAAAAATGGTTGTTGAGACGTTTGATAACGAAGTTTGTAAGGTAAAGGTGGCCAAAATGATTGCAATGCATGAACTCCCTCTTTCTTTTGTTGAGTATGAGGGTTTTAGGGAGTTAATGTATTATGCTCAACCTTTGTTTGTTTCCATGAGTAGAAACACTTTAAGGAATGTGGTCTTTAAGATGTAAGATAATGAGAAGGAAAAGACCATGAAGATGATGAATGCTTGTAAGAGTATAATAGGAATAACAACTGATATGTGGACTGCAAGTAATAAAAAAATAAAGGATACATGGTTGTGACAGCACATTTCATTGATGAGTATTGGAGATTACAAAGTCGCATCTTGAGGTAAATATATCATATATGAGACATGCTAATATCATACATTTAAAAGAAAAAGACTTAATTTCTTAATTACTAACTAGTGTTTGACCTTTACTATTGAATATGTTTCAGGTTCATATATGTTCCATCTCCACACACCGCTGAAGCACTTGCTGATGAGCTAGCTCCTTGTTTGATGGATTGGAATGTTGATCGTAAGTTGTCATGTGTTACTCTTGACAATTGCTCTACTAATGATACATTGATTCCTATATTGAAAGAAAAATTGGGTGTTCATAACATGATTTTGAAAGGAAAATTATTTCATATGAGGTGCACATCACACATTTTGAATTTGATAGTGAGAGATGGGTTAGATGTGCTTGGAGATGGGATTGATAAAATTAGAAATAGTGTTGCCTTTTGGTCTACTACACCTAAAAGAATTGAGAGATTTGAGAGTGAAGCACGACAAATGAAAGTTTCTTGTACAAGAAAATTGGCATTATATTGTTGCACTAGATAGAATTCAACTTATTTGATGTTGTCTACTGCATTGGAATATAGAGATGTGTTTACTCGTTTGCATGTGCGTGAAAAAAGTTACAGATCTTCACCTATGCATTCAGAGTGGGAGTTGGCAAGGTTGGTGTGTGACCATTTAAAGTATTTCTATAAGGTGACCCAAGTGTTTTCGGGTACAAGATATCCCACTTCCAACTTGTTTTTTGCTTTGATTTGTGACTTGAGATTGGCATTGACTAAATGATGTGATTCTCCTCATTCTAAAATAAGAGAGATGGCATCACAAATGATAGAAAAATTTGAAAAGTACTAGGTGGTCATTCATGGTGTTTTGGCAGTGGCTGCTATCTTGGATCCAAGATATAAAATGCAATTGATCACATTTTTCTTCCCAAAAATTTATGGATACAATGCTTCAAAGTATGTTGGAGAGGTCAAAGGCACTGTTTATGACTTAGTAGAGGAGTACAAACTTAAAGCTGCCACTGTAGGTGTTGGTGAACAAGATGAGTCATTAGCAAGTGAGGTTCCTACGAGTGGTGGGTTGGAAGTTATGACTTTTGAGTCCAACTTAGAGCATCAATCATACAATAGTTGTACTAGTAATACAGTTACTAAGTCTGAGTTAGATTTGTATTAGGAGGAACAATGTTTGAAGCACACTAGCGGCCATTTTGATATTTTGAGTTGGTGGAAGACAAATGTAGGCAAATATCCTTTGTTGGCTGAAATTGCAAAAGATATTTTGTCTATCCCGGTTTCTACTGTGGCTTCTGAGTCTGCATTTAGTACAAGTGGTAGACATTTAAGTCCCCATCGTAGCAAACTACATTCAAAGACATTGGAAGCTTTGATGTGCACTCAGAATTGGTTATGGGCTCAGTCACATGGTATTATATTCTCTTCAATGTTCAATCTATATTACCTTTTCTTTCCTTTTTTGTTTTCCTAGGTATGATTTCCTAAGTGTGAGTTGGTAACGGCAGAAGAAGCAGTGTATGATGAGAATGAAAAGCCATTAGAACTATTGACATCGTCAGCTTGTTCTTGAATTGATATTATCGCTGTATAAATGTTGGATTGTATTTGTACTTTTTGGATGTTTAGAGTTTAGATATATTTGCCTTCGTTGAGTTGTGGTTTCTTTATATTTGCCTTCGTTGATGTGTATGAAAACTGTGGAAACCGACACCTGATGTCTACAATTCACTTACCATTTGCTTCAACATGCAAATACAAGGTCGTTATAGTTAAATGTGATGCAAAAAGGTAAAAAAAAAAAAAAAAAGCAAAAACAAGCAACCTGCCAAAACTCTCGACAAAACTCGACGCGCTCGATAGAGCTCATCCAACACTCGACACTTACCTGTCGAGTCATGTCAGATTCACAACCGACACTCGACATTACCTGTCGAGTCGTGTCGGATGCATCATCCGACACTCGATGTCTTCGAAAATAGACTGATGTCGAGTGTCAGTTGTGAATCCAACACGACTCGACATGTAAGTGTCGAGTGTCAGATGAGCTCTATCGAGGGCGTCGAGTTTTATCGAGCGTTTTGGTAGGTTGCTTGTTTTAGCTTTCTTTTTTAGCCTTTTTGCATCATATTTAACTATAACGGCCTTGTATTTGCGGGTTGAAGTAAATGACAAGTGAATTGTAGACAATAGAGGATGTCTATGTACAATTTTTTTTAAAATAAAAAACAAAATTAAAAAATCTGGGGTACGTATCCGAGGAATTGAATTCCTTGGCCCCGGGACTAAATTCCCCAGCCCGGCCCCAGCCCCAGAAATTACGGGGAATTTTCTGGGGACGGGGATCAAAGAACCTTCCCAGGGCCGGGGTCGGGGATTGAGGTCCCCGGCCCAGCCCCGGGTTTTTGACATCCCTACAGGGACCAACATAGCTGTATAATCATATCAAACGGATATGAGTTCCAACTGGAAATTCATCACCAACAATATATATGCCTGCCACCCCTCTAAACTAATTTCTTTGATCTATACCTATTATAGATACCAAGACTCGATTTCTCTTACACTGAAAATAAATAAATAGAAGATTAGTTTAGTAAAAGGAACTGGAATTCAATTCTCAATTATGACACCTTTATAACATTGAATAATTTTGACTAAAAGTAGAAACAATTATAAACGCTATTTATAAAATTAAATGCTAAGAGTACAGAACAAGATGCAGATGAATGAAGTTACGTTGCGAAGATAATGCTGATGGCCGCCTACGAACAACAATTGGCCAAAATACAAGTCCCTTAATCACAGAGTTTCAAGATACTGGAAAAAAGTCCAATAGTTTTAATCAAATAAATGATAGCCAAGTAAAAACTTCGACAAATAATTCTAACTTGCTTTCTTTGAGGCTTTGTTACTTCTCTCTCTATACCAATCGATCCACTTATTTAGAACCCACAATATGCTAAATCCATATTCCACTAATGGTCACAACCATCTAAGAAAACCAAGCCCACCTTGGAATAAATCTATCAGCTATCTCGCTTAGATAAAAGACCCATACTTGTACACAAAGAGAGGTGTCATAACCCCTCTAGTGATGGAATAGAAAGCATAAAAATCTCATACAATTTAGCAGAAGCAAGGGTGTTTTTTTTTAATTAAAGTAGCAAACTATATTTCCACTTGACAATAGCTCAAACCTTGAGCGTAGTTAGCAACAATAACCTAATTCTAGATTACAACCAACTTAGTACAATCAAACTTATAAAACCTAATTTGGCATAAATGAATTGGATAGGTGGTATCCATCTTATTTATTAAAAATTTTGATTTTATTCTTTCTATCTACTAATAAATTTGTGTCAGGCCAAGTTGGAAAATTTTTTTATTGTTTGGATTTGGCCCTTTAAATTACAAGTTACAACCAAACAGCCGGCCCATCTATTTTGACCCAAATACTTGAGGGCTTAAACAATTGGGTCAGCTTCCATACGACCCGATTAAAAGTGCCCGAGCCGAAACAACGGCAAAATAAAATTGAGCAGAGGTCTTGGCAGCACTGCACAGAAGAAGAGATACTGTATTGTATCGGCTCTCACTGACACTGCTCCTACAATGTCTGACGAAGCCAACAGAAGTGTAAGAAGAGCCAATCCACACTCATAAATTTTGTTTGATTGGTTTTATTTTTTATCGTTAAAAATTTTACATTAATATCTGGAACCGATTTGAAAAAACTAGGCCTTTCTGGAGATCAAAGGTCGCATGATTGAAAATACTGCCAAGTTGAAGCAGGTCACTCTCTATTACTATTACTATTACTTTTCGTGCAATTTATTTATTTTTTTTTAAATTGAATCAGGTTTAAGTTCATTCTGGGATTGTTGTAGTTTTAAAATTATCAACTTTTCCGCGGTAAATTTTGTTTTTTATTTTTAGAATTGTCTTACTTTTTGAAAGTGTTATGTAGAGTATGTGCTAAATTTAACTTGTCAAAAAAGGGCTGCTTCTAGCTTCTTGAAATCAATCCCAAACGGGTCCTTGATGTTAATATATATATATATATATACATATATATATATATATATATATATATATATATATATATATACATATATATGTATGTATGTATATATATATATGTATGTATATACATATATATGTATGTATGTATATATATATATGTATGTATATACATATATATGTATATACATATATATGTATATGTATATATATGTATATACATATGTATATGTATATGTATATGTATATACATATGTATATGTATATGTATATATATATAATTCCTTTGTTGGTTTAGCATGGATTCTGATTGCACGGGATTGGGATATATGTAATTTAATCTAGAATAATTTGGTTAAAACTCTGTCAAAGTTTAATTGTCTTTCCTTTTAGGTTATACTTCATTTACTTTTAAAGTGGTACTAGAAAATAATTAGGGTGTGTTCCTTTTTTAATCTAAATATTATTTTGTGTGCTACACATTTTTCAATATATTTTACATTCAATATCAATCACATATCCTATTCAAAATAATTTAAAATCAACCTCATATTCTTAAATTCAATTGAAAGCAAAAATATAAAATCACAAAACGAACACAGTCTTAAGTTTTGGTTTGTTTAAAAGCATTAAGAGTTTGGAATATGATGAAATGGATTTTGTAGGACAGTAAGATTGAAGGAAGATTTTTGAGCAAGATGGTGCTTTGGGTGTTTTGATTTTTCGAGGCTTCTTCTAGTTTTTTGAACAACTCGTTCACTCTATTCTAAGTCCCCCACTAAAGCTTGTCCAAAAAATAAGATAAAATAAAATGGGGGAAGAGAAAGGAGAATGGCAGTGTAGCTTCACCCCCTTGACCCATTGTACTAAAGTTCGCCAATTAGAATGATTGCCATTGATTGTTTGTAAGGAAATAGAAGGGGAAGGGCTTTTTAGTTATATAATTATCTTCCTGTAGCCAAACAAGTAGAGAGGGAACACTTTGCTTTCCTATAAGCTTACTTCGTTTCTCCTTTTCTGTGCCTAGCATTTTTTACAAACATAATTTCATTTACTAAATGTAGCCGCCACATTTGCTTCCTTCTTGCAATTTAATTGCTAAATGAGTTAACTCTTGTGTTTAATGTCAGGTTGCATACTTGTTTTACTGGAGCGTATAATGTAGAGAATTTATTTTTAGATTATTTGCTTGCATCTAATTTACTAAAGATTCTAGTTCAAATGGGTGTGATATTTGGATGCATATGTAGTCCTGTCAATCACCTTGAATCCATGTACTATTATTCAAGAGTTTGCTATGCGTTTTAGATGTATATTTGTTTTTCCTTTATTGTCTTGTTGTCTTGGTGATTCGGGTGCTGGAATAAACACTACATCACGTATTGGTGTTTTCTGTTTACTGTTTATATTAGTTGATCTATCCTAGCAATTGAAGACTAATACGTAAGATATTTTGAACGTTATGAGGTTTGTTAAGTGATATTAAGAGCCAACATTTTAAATTGAGCGAGTGTTCCAATTGCTCTCAGGTGCAGAACCAGATGCGAAGTAAAGAAGGGGAAAAAAAGCGAGCTTTCTTAACCTTAGAAGAGTTGCGCCAGTTGCCTGATGATACAAATACATACAAATCTATAGGTATGAACTGAAAGATATCATTATATTTTGGAATAAAATTCCTGGGTTGGTAAGGTATTAGCATGCTTTTATTATGTCAACCCTTTATCTAAGAGATGAATCTCTTATCTTCATCTTTTATGCAAATCTCTTATCTTCATCTTTTTGCATAAGGCTTGCATAACATGTGTGTGAATTTTTATATGTTCAACTTTTTCATTGTCGTATTAACTTATCAGTATCTGTGAGGAATATTATGTGTTTAACGCCTATCTCCTTATCGTTTTGCAGGGAGAACGTGAGTATTGGATAACCTATATGACTAAACTCTTTTGTGGCTTCAAGCACAGATCATTTGATCGACTAACATGTTTGTTTGCCTCTTGCTCACTCTCTCTCTCTCTCTCTCTCTGTCTCTAATATACACAACTCGTGGCCAGGTTTGTTCTGGAACATAAGTCAGCTTTAATGAATGAACAAGAGCAAAAATTTAAGGATAGTGAAACTGCAATAGCTGCATTACAGGTATATTCTTTCTCAACACCTATTCTTATTTTGAATTTTCATCTATTGAATTATTGAAATTAGAAAAAAAAAAGCAGATGGATTTCCTATAAATTAGTTATGATTGTTCATGAATCATAATTCTTGATTTGCTATATTTTTCCTATTATTTACAACTTTCAATATTATTGCTGCTATTTGGCAATATCCAACTTATTTTGTCAATTTATCTAGCTTATTACCTATGCTAGAACTATTATTTTAACTTAAGATTGTATGCTGATATCTGAATGATCTTTAAAATATTTAAGTAGGATGGCTGAATTATTCTTGTCAGATTTTATGATTATTTTTGGTTATTTGTTACAGAAGTGTGGATAAACCATGTTTTGACAATGTTTAAGCTGTCAGGTCTCTGTAATTGTAACATGAAGGAAAGATAAGGATAAAGTATGCAATCACAACTCACAAAAACTATAAATCTCAGTTTAAGATCCTCTTGATAGAATTTTAATATTCATAATGGGAATGTGTAATTGTAGTTTCTAACTTAACTGAGGCTATGATATTGCCAATACATATTAATTATTAGGTTATTTTAGTCAATTAAGTTATTTTAGGGATTTCATAATTTGGATATTTATTTTGTTAGGATTTTTTGCTATTTGGTTGTTATTAGTGATTTTGACTTTTTACATGGAATTGCTTTCCTATTCTATTTATGGTTTTGGCTGCTATAAATAGAACTTTATCAGTATGTTATTTTTGCTTGCAATATTGATAATTGAGAAAACGTAGATTCCCCCCCTAAAGAATTGTCTTAGAGTTTCTCTCCTTCTAAATTTTTTCCCTTTTTTTGGGTTTCTCTTCAATTATTTCTCCCCTTCTAGATTCCCCGATTTCTTGTCTAACGTCCATGTCAAAGCCAGTTTAGTGCAGCTTTTTTACCATTCTAATTGCTTCCATAAATCCTAAAAACGTCACTGTTCATTAAAAAAATCATCAATATATTCCCAAATTAGGAAACCTTTAAAATGACGTAGTGACTAAAATTACGTAAGAACTAATATGTATGCCCTACATCAATTTCCCCAGTTACAAAGAGTTCGTTGCTTGATGAGTGAGACTAGAAGTAAACTCTAAGGCAGGGGTATCATTGCATTGCAATCCATCCTCAGTCAGCCCAAGTGTATCATCAGGTGGTTGATGCTTCCAAAGCATAAGGAAATGTTGGCAACCACTTTTACGGGAATTGACATTTTGATCATCCTTGACTTAGGCAACCTCTTCAATTGATAGAGGATAAAAAAGAGGAAGAGGTGTAGTAATAGACGATAAACTTGTAGAAACATTAGAAACAATTAGATGTTTGAAATTGTCTTTGTAAGGAAACAAAACTGTCACATTAAATATAAGACTTTTAACATATGGGCACTAACCAAGTAGATATTTCTGCTTTGGGCTTTATTTATGATCCTTTCACCTTCACGGATTTGCTTTTGGGCTTCAAGGAAATATCTTTTACGAAAAGCACATTAGTGAGGGTGTGAAAGACATGTATGTGAAGCCCACAGCGGACTTAATATCTATTTGGTTTGTGCCTAGGTGTGACAATTGATATTAGAGCCAATCTCACATGACGATAAGATAAAACCCTAAATAACACTACAGCAAGGAGGTTCAAATTCTCAAATGTTGACTGCCGAATCCAAGAAAGAAGTTGAATCCACCAGAAGATAAGATCTTGAATAAATTTTCTGAACTAATATTAAATAAGCAACTCATTATAAAAAAATGATGACAAGCCTATAAATGATTAAACACGTCTAATTCGACTAGCTACAAAACCAAATTAAACAAATTCTAATTTGATTCTAGGAGTTTGACTAAAAGCTATGCTACACACAATCGAAAGTGTGTGCATATGATTAGAGTAGCCCATGAAGGGTGCCAGTTAGGATGTTGGGCCGGAGGGATTGGGGTGGGGGCGAATTTTGACATCCCACATTGTTAGGAAAGAGAGGTGAATACTAGTTAAATATTGTGAAAACTCTTAAGCTGTCAAGTGTATTTTGAAATTCAAATAAGGATGTCAACATCAGGCCTACAAGCAAATTCATGACTGAACGATGTTTGCGTGAAGCCCAAAGCTAACAATATCTTGTTAGTATGCCCGGCCTCTTACAAGGCTGATATTCAAATTTGAAATAACTCAAGTAAGCATTAGAACCAAATCTTTGAAGGAACTTAAAAGGGCTAAAGATACGAGCATGCAATTTCTTGATAGAATGTTTGGACAAGTGAGCAGGTTAAATGCTGATTCATAACATAATCACCTTCTGCAAATCTTATGACTATAAGAAACAAAAATTCCAATTACCTAGCTTGTTGCCTGCCACACAATGAAGCAAATTTCGCAAACTACGGTGACAACCTCAAATTGACCATCAATCTGGGGTTGGAAGGCAGATAAAAACTTAAGTGTAGTGCTAAACAATTTCTCCAGTATCTTCCAAAGGTAACTAATAAACCTAACATCCGTATTAGACACTACAATAACAAGTAATTCATGTAAATAGACATTCTCTTTTAAAAATAATTTATGGTATTTCACCTTTGCGATTCATTGACTTTGTTCACTAGCATTTGATTATTACCCTTCTGATTTTAGCATTGATTTTGTTACCCACGTGCATGATTCCCCTGCCTGGAGTCTTACTGCAGTTTCACTCATTAGAGACGAGTTCTTTTCGGTTGAATTGAATACGCATTGGTTATTAGCTTTGTTTTAGTCATTATGTTATTTTTGGGATTTCATAATATAGGGACTTATTATTATTATTTTTTAAGTATTCTGACTAATTAGTTACTGTTAGGAATTTTGGCTTCCTAGTTGAAATTGGTTTGCTATTTTTATTCAGGGTTTTGGCCTATGCCACCTTCCTCCTGACTGACAAGCTACTTTAAAGAAATATGATATTTTCATTTTGTTTATCTAAAATGCTTAAGTAGTTTCAGCATGGGGCAGACTGTTTATGACCATAGCACTTAGGTAAAATGAAGATCTCAAATGAGTCAAACTGGGGTAGTATCTTCTGAGCTTGCTTCAACCTCTGCCAAGTAATATCTTACTTTTGCATCAGGTTCATAACTCACAGTTCTCTCATATGGAAAGGGAAAACTCATGAAATAAAGTGTTCACCCCTTTTATCTCTCATGTTATACTCTTGCTCATGTAAAAATGGGAAGATAAAATTGAAAATAGTTGTTAATTTCCATTGCTTGGAAAAATAAGTTTTCTCCCCGTTCGTCTCCATTCCATAGAAGAGGGTTGAGGTTTTGTCAGTTTAAAAGGGATGTATATTCTTCCCTTTTTTAGTTCTGCCCAAATACGAGATATGGTCCGACTTCCATTTTTTTCTTTTGACTCTGCTCCTTTCCCTAATCTCTTATTCTGCTAAACAAATTGTAAGGGTTGGAAAAGCTGATGTCTTTTTTCTTTTAACAGGCCTCAAAGGAGTACTTAGAGAAGCAGAAGGCAGAGGTGGAGACCAATTTGACAGAGCTGCTACAGCAAGATCCCGGTCTCGCACATCAGATTATGTCCATGACTGTTATGTAACGGTCAGAATTTTCTTTTTTTTCTTTTTTGATACTGTTCTTTTTAATTCTGTTTCAAATGAAAAGTGCACGTGAGATTGTTTGTCTATGCGTTAAACTTTACTTGGTTTTATGACTGTTGTCTCGAATAATATCTAAAGGAGCCTGCATTTTGTGTATGCTAGCATGTTGAATAAGTAGCTATTTTTCTGGTATCCTGTTCTTTATGTCAAATCTAATGGAATCTTGCAGTCTGTTAATTGAGTAAGGTTTTCACCATCAGGTAGGTAGAACACCTGATTCTCTGTTTAAGGGTCTGCTTAATATGTAGTTAGGAACTACAAACACTTCACAAAATTATACATGTCTAAACACAGATTTTCATAGAATATGAACATACCTCGTTTATAAGAGTGAACCATGTTCAACGTTCATGGTCTAATGCTCCATTGGCATTGGCATGCGCATATGTTCTAGCTGAGCATCTCAGTTAGTTTAGTTTCTTTCAATTTGCATAATCCATTTAACTTTTCATGCCAAAATGCTGAAGTGGAGCACCTTACTTAACTTCTTTTTTATTTATTTATTTTTTTCAATTTGCATTCTCCCATTTAGAGTACGGAGTTGTTGCATTTATGTTGGCCCTGTTTGAACCGGTATTACAATGGTTTTGGTTAAAGCAATATCATGCCAACACTCTATCCTATATGAAAGTAATTGCCTTTGGATGACATTTGTGCTAAACTAGTGTAAAATTAACCTGAAATGTTGTCTAAAACCAAATAAAATTTGCAGATTGGAAGTTACCAAGAAATGAAATTAGCACATATCAAAGATGCCAGGCCTACTATCATTAAGACATCCTCATTTGCAGTTTAATAGACCTATCATTTTTTATACAACTTTGAAATGAATTCTGAACGTTTCATATAGCTTATATAAACCTTAACAGACCCATCTATAATGGTGGCAGAGATGAAATTAGCATTTGCCTTTTTCTTTTTCCAGTTATTATATATATATATATATATATATTTATGTATGTATGTATGTATGTATGTATGTTTGTATATAATTGTTTAGCTCTTGCTATGAAGACAAGACACTCATCTATTTTCATTGCTTGATCACTCGTGGAGCCAATCTAAGCACATTGTGTATATTTTTATGTTACATGAATGACAAACTGCACTATATTACATCGTTATCACATTTTGCTATCTTTAGAGATGCTTTGCACTCTCTTAAGGGAGACATTTAGTCGTGCAAGTGATTTAAGTTTTGTCTATTATACAGTGGCATTTATATGTTTATATTCATTCTTCACTGTGAAAGGATTAATTGATTAAAATGATGAGGCCATTGTGTCTCATCTTCTTGTTTATGCAAATAGAATGCGACGCTGATATTCACCAAGAGTCCATATGGGAAAGATGTTGCGAAATGATTAGTAGTATAGTAGACATTTCCTCATGAAAACTCCTGTAATTTCCTCCTGGGGGAAATCACCGTCTTCCAATCGTGAATTGATCAATACCCTTATTCCCCGATGAATAGGTGTAGGATCTATTTCGGCCTGAGTTGAAGAAAGCAACATATCTTGTTACTATTATTATTCCTATTGTCCTTTTTCACCCAATTAATTGTACTTGATTAATGCTTGACCCAATTTGTTCCATGAGAGAGGGTTAGAAAAACTCCGATTAATTGCCTTACAGTCTCCAACTTGTTATGCATTTGACACACTGCCCACCCCGTTGTTGGAATGCAAATAGTTCAGAGATATTCTAACCTTCCACATTCTAATTTATTACTTGTCCTGCATCAATAAGAGATAACAGAGCGCACGATGTTTGAACTAAATTTGCACGGTTGCCTTCTAAATTTGTGTAAACCTGTTCTTAGCACGAGAAGTGATTTAGGAAATAAAAACAGAAATAGGATAGGACAAAGTCTTGGATGAAGCACAAATAGGTTAATGTGATGTGTCTGTCTAATTTCCATCTTAACCAAGACTTCTTTTAGCAAATTTGTAAGTTACATCTCGAAGATGTTACCTTATTCTGGCAGGAGAGAAAACTCTCTCCCCATCCACCGCAAGGTAGTTGCTTTGATAATAAAAATTCACAAGCATTACGCAACGCAGGACTGTTGTTGTCGTTTTCCCCACATGCTACCAGGCCCTCTACTGCCAACCATGTGCCGTAGGTGTAGCAAATTCCCCAACAACCATACCTTTTTAAGCCACAAAAAGATCTCATGTTAATGTTGCCAACAGTTTCCCCTAAAAGACCAGCAAAAAGGTTATATTGTCTCAGAAACCCTACCATGAACCATCTGGCTCTTGTGTTTCTTGAATGTAATGAATTGCTCTTGAGATGCAACTGTCAATTTCCTTCCTCCGATGATCGGGATGTAACTTCCTAAAGAGCGTCAAAGCCTGAACTGCAGATGCAGTGCACTCTACATACCTAAAGATCAAGTGCTAAGCGGGCGTTACGCCATACTGCAAAGTGTTGTTTTATAAATAAGCATTACTCTCTTTCAATGATAGTATCTTCGAAGAACTCTGTAGGATTGAACTTCTGCAGTAAAAAGTATAGAAATTGTTAAAAATGTTGAGTGAACGCTGACAACATTTTAACTATGGTTCATCTATAATCTCCAGTATACATATATATATATATATATATATATATAGCAGCGGGTCGATAATAGGTAATAAAAGTCACCTCCAACCAACGGGAAGCTCTTTGAGGCTCCCAAGCTGGGAAACAACTATTTCTACTCTGCGTTGGAGATGGAAGTAAACATAGAAAGTGACACAACTTAGCTTATTACAGTTTTTCGTAGAAAAATAAAGTAACATGAATATTTTGTAGATCTTGTTAAAGATATAATTCTTTACTTGGAGGGAAAGAATGACATTCACAGCATCATAGAACCGTTCTGCTTTCATTTTCTCACTAGCAAGGTCTGATGGCAATTGTGACAATAAGAGTGCAGCCTATAATTCACAGGTTCTCCCTTTTAGACAAACCCACCAGAAATGTTTAATCACCCATATAAATGCCCACAAGTTTTAAGAAGCATTGCTACATTACCTTTAGTCCTTCTGCAGTGCAATCGGGGACTTGCCATCCATGGTCTTGCATGGAGAATGTCCATGCACCTTTTGAAATGTGCCGGTACATAGCAGAGAAGTCACCAGAAGGATTTTGTTGAACCTTCGTGGTAGAAAAACTTAGTTATTTAAGGGATTCATTGGCTGGTGTGACAGATTAGGACTACTGGCTGCAAGATTTAACCTGCGAAGCTTTCACGAAGTCATGTGCCTTACAAAGTGTTGGCCCGTATTCCTCAGTTAGATTGCTTGAGATAATTGCTTGGACGGAAAAAGCCGCATTCGCCATTAAGCATTGTCTGATGCTCATCCAAATTTCAGTTGGAAGATTGACAGACTGAAAGAATCATATCCTACTTGAAATTTCAAGCCATCTTCAGCAGCCCAATAGTAACCGGAAGTCTAGCTATATGGCGCCCGTAAGCCTCTGATTTCGGATCGTCGGCCCAGCATGCAATCAGACATAGAACCTAAAATGCAATTAAATGTGGTTTATACTCGCATGGTTGACAAACATACATGCATAGACTTCTGCTAAAACTTCCTGCTCTACATTCAAGTCCTAACTTTCTAACATCAAACTTTCGGACTATACCACATATATATATATATATATATATATATATATATATATTCACCTTTTCTATACGCATCCGATGCAAAGGTATCTACCATTCTCATCTTCATAATGGACATGCTCAATTGCAACCTTTAATGCCTTCTCTCTCATCTTAGAAAAGGGCCAATTACCTAAATTAAAATACAGGACATTAAAATGTAATCAAGTTGTGTCCAGCGTAACATTTCTATATATTTATATCCCAGATCTTTGATGAGGTAGCGTTATGTCTGACCGAAACCCAAAACTTTCCCCAAGGTGGAATCCCTGCTAAACCACTATGATCAAGGATCCATTTTCGACCTCTAGGAAGAGCCATATGCTCTCCATCTTCAGGCCCCTCTCCGAGCAACCTTAAGGCGACGTAGCTCAGTGCTGATCCAAACATTGTGCTGTGACCCTCTATATGTAGTCCCCAACCTCCATCTTCATTCTGCCAAAACCTCTTGATTTAGCAAGGAGTCCACTCCAACTTTATATATGAAACTACTGTACTATATACCTCGTGGTTGTACAAGTAGCGTTTAATTTCCTTTTGGTGTTCAGGTGATAAGACAGCATTAAGATCCCCAGTAACAATGCCATAACCTGAATATTAAACTTTTTCGTATAAATGGAATAGTTACAAGTTTTATTGCATAAACAAGTTAATTGACAAAGCCATATCTACTCATTGCATGCACATTTAATTTCAATGCATATATACAAAAAAAATCCATATGAAGGGGTATAAGTAATTAAGTGAGTGTACAATTTTATCTTTTATTCTTAATTAGATAATCACCAATTATACGACCTCAAAGAAAAAAACAAATTGCCATTACCAGAGGCTGCAGGAAAAACAAGGGACCAGCAGATTCAGCAGGCCAGTGCCCATCATGAGCCTGAATGGATGAGTAAAAACTTATGGCCCTTCTTAGTGTACTCGTGACTGCTTCTTCGGTTATCTCCTCTATTTTGTTCACTTTCACAGCTTTTGCAATTGGCCCACTTGGATTTTCTTTAGTAAGCTGTTTGATCAATTTCCAATTCAAAGAAAATCATGAGTAAGAGAATTTTCTAATTAAAATTGTGGACAAATTTGTGATCCATCAGACTAGGTTACAATTCAATTCCTATAAGTGATACACATTTCAATTCCTTTACGAAGCAAAATTAGGAAGTTTAATTTAACTAACCATAAACATCATTGCCTTCGATTTTATTTATACTTTATTTTGGACTTACGCATTCTTTTTGAATGTTCATCATAAAAACATAATGTCATAAGTTATCAAGTATCGTCAGGGTACATATAAAGTAAACCTAAAAAGAATCGAATAGTACTAGAATTAGATGCTTTGTTTATAAACTGATTATAAAATAATTAAAGGGTAATTTGACGGCGGGTTCATGAAAAGTAACTACCAGAAGATTGCCGTCAATTTTTTTTTGTCTATATCAAGCGCTTAAATGTCAAAAAATAAAAAGATTAAATAGATGCCTCGCGATTTGTAGAACATTTGATAGAGCCTCGCGATTTGTAGAACATTTGATAGAGCCCAAAAGCCTGCCCTGGTTAATCGCAAAAGGAGATGGAGAATCAGAATCTGAGACAGACTCGATACTATAGTAGCCTTCGGAGGCACAACTTGTACTACAATATCTGTTGGAGTAGCTACAATTTTAGAACAATCAGTGACCTTGGTCACAACTTTTTCTTTGCCCAATGGAGCACTATTAGAGGTGCTAGCCTCATTCTTATCCTGACTTGAAGTCTTTACCGGTTCCGAATAGCGGCCGGTGACCAAACCTGCAACATTTGGGGCAATGTTTTGGAACCCACTCATATTCAACTTGAATTTGAATGGGCTCTGGAGAGAGTTTGCATATGAACTCAAACTTCTTAATCAGAGGGTGGATTGCATCAAGAAGAACACATACCCTCGCATATTCCAATCTAGAAAGATCAGAAGTCATCTTGTCACAAGAAATAAGCTTTCCAACCATGCTGAAAACAATACTAAGGCCTTTGGTTGTCCATAAAGGAAACGGTATGCCATATAATCGGATCCAAACGGAGAATTCCGCTACTTGATCCGCAGTAAAATTCACATGTGGATGCCATGGCTGTAAGAAAATGTTTTTACCTCCAAACATTCAAGGACCGCTAGCAATGATAGCATGGACCTCATCCTCAATTCGAAAACAGAAGAGGAGAAAGCCCGTGTCTGTAGAGCGGACGTCCTCTAGGCTGCTAGATTTTCATACACGCATGGCTATCGAATGTGCAGCATGATAAGGCATCACATATCCTGGAAAGAAGCCGACAAGATATCTTCGCCATTCGGCCACATTCTCATCAACAATCTCATCTGGGATCTCAAGGATTGTACCCGGTTGCTTGGGAGTAACCGGATACAATTTGCAACGGGTGCTCGAATCAGTGATCTTAATTTTGTCAGCCCAAGAACCAGTAGTTGACTTGGGTGGATCCATCACCAGAATCACAAATCAACACAATGAAAACCTCATAAAAAGAGATGGAAAACGAAAGCAAACCAGGTACCGAAGGCAGGCTTGCAAAGTCGTCATCGCCTCTTTAAATCGATAATCCGAGAGGAATCAGGGCGGCGGCCGAGAAGCAAAGTTGCAATGTTTAACTTGAGGAACAATCTGATCGGGTTCGTGAGCAGTACTGGCAGGATGAACATTGATCCCGACAGTAGTTTCCGGTTGGCGGCGACGGTGAATAGTGATTTTTGAAGTTTTGAGGCTTCAGACGGGGGTGATGCGGGTTGAATCAGGCAGCGGTAAATAAGGGAAAAGTGAAGATCTAAGCCCGATCTACCAGATTATGAGGGTGGTGAGATGCCACTCGTCGGATTCCGGCGAGCGGCTGTGATGAATAGTGATTTTCAAAAATTTGGGGCCGTGGATGGAGGTGTTGTAGGCTGAAACGGGCGGTGGTGCAGAAGGAAAAGTTGTAGAACGGGTTAAGATCAACACGATGGCGGTGGAGGTAACGGTTCACTCGCT
Organism: Boswellia sacra; assembly: GCA_013180625.2. Classification (NCBI taxonomy): domain Eukaryota; kingdom Viridiplantae; phylum Streptophyta; class Magnoliopsida; order Sapindales; family Burseraceae; genus Boswellia; species Boswellia sacra. Next base: position 767,316 of record SNVD02013538.1, on the reverse strand, counting down.
TGTCAACGGATGATGAATAGTAAATCCGATCACGATTTTGGGCGATTTTGAAAGCCTTCCGACCAGATTCTGAAGAGGGGCAAGAAGGAAAGTTTTCTCAGGGTATCCCGATCTACAACATATGTAAATTTGAGGGACTGAAGTGCCAAACGGCTGAAATGTACAGTGATTCCGATGACCTACTTGAGAGAAAATTTTTTCCCCTTCCTTAAACCCTAAACCCTCCCTGAAACATTAATTCATATATATATATATATATATATATATATATATATGTATATATGTATGTATGTATGTATTTCATTATTAGTTAGTTATAAGATGATAGAAATCAAATACCCTATTACACTTTTTTGAAGCGATGATGGTCTGTGAAAGCAGCTGATTGCATGAAACATGCTAATATTTTCATTAACTAATAAAATCACAAATTTTGGGTGTATACCATCAGTGTATATATATATATATATATATAAGCAATAAAATTACATACATAAAACTCATACAACATGTGCAACCCATGAAACTTGAAATGACATAATATTATTAGTAAGAATGCTAAATAACACATTATTCAATGAATCTACTTCTTTTGTTAACTATTCTAGCAATGTATATCATATCATATTATACGGGTGTTAATCGGTCATATAAATAATCACTCAAAATGTACTATTGATTTTGTTGGTGTCAACATGCATGTGTTATGCACATGTTGTTTTGTACAACTTGTGATAAAACTAGAATATGATTTTGTTTCTTATTTTACTATTTCTAAAAATATATTTTAGGAAGTATTTGATTTATAATAAATATCTCCTTAGATTAGGATATTGTTTCTTGTATCCTAATTAAAATAGGAGAATATTTATTTGGTTCCTAATTCCTTTAGGAGTTTAATTATATATCTTCCTATTTTGTTTCTCCTAATCCTAAGGTAATTTTGATTTAGATTTTTACAGGATTTCTAGAAGATTTCGTCCAAACCTCCTACTATATATACTAAGTTATTTTTACATAACTTGGTCGGCGAAATTCATTAGTCGGTGGGAGTGTTCTTTGTTTCGGCATTCCACGATTTGAGAGAAAAGCTTCAATGCAAATTGGAATGTCTTTATTGATTTGATTCTTTGAATCTTTGATTCATATATGAGAGGTAGAAATCGTACATGAGTTGTTGATTAAGTCTGTGAGAGTTAGTAGACACTTGGGATAACTTGTGGGTTAAGTGTTTATGTAATTTAACGTCAGATGTCGTTTGTTATGTATAACTTAACAGTGTATTGTTAAGTTATCTGTGACAGAGAGTGAGCAGTGTCACTTGAGTCTAAGATCTTAACGGGATTTTGTTTTACAAATATTAGGTCAGTGTGTGAGAGTGAGTCAGCACTGTAAAAGGTCTTAAAGATTGTACAAATAAGAACTTAGTGAATTACAACTCTATAGCTGTCTGTGGATGTAGGTTTTACAACCGAACCATGTAAAAATCCTCCTATCCCGATTTACTTTACAGTTTACTGTTATATTTCTTATAACTGCATACTTCCAAAACTTTCAATTGGTATCAGAGCAGGTTTACTGATAGATGAGTGAAGAAAACGATCATTTTAATCTGGAAGGATGGAGTTTATTTGCAATGGAGGATCCGGAGCACAACCACCTATTCTTGATGATAGTAATTACTCATATTGGAGGTAAGAATGATGATGTATATCAAATCTCCCGATGACAGGGCGTGGACTAGTGTAATTAAAGGATGGACATCGCCAACAAAGTTGAATGCTTTTGGTGATTCCAAACCCAAACCTGAGGATGAATGGACTGATAAAGAATACCGACGTTCCAGCTAGAATTCAAAAGCTCTCAATGCAATCTTTGCTGCAGTGGACTTAAACAATTTTGGATAGATTTCTAGATGCAAAGTAGTCAAAGAAGCATGGGACATACTTGAGGTAAAACATGAAGGTATCGCATATGTTAAAAGATCTAAATTGATGATACTGAATTCTCAATTTGAAACTTTGATGATGCTTAAGGATGAGTTAATTTCTGAGTTTTACTCTAAGATATGTCACATCATAAATTCGACATACATGCTTGGAAAAACTTTCACTGATGTAGAAATTGTTAGCAAAATAATTAGGTCTATTCTAGATAAATTTCAACCTAAAATTTTAACCATTGAGGAAGTTAAAAACACTGATGAGATGAGAGTTGATGAACTAATTAGCATTCTCCAAAACTTTGAAATAAATTAGAGTACTAGGAAGTAAAAAGAAAAAAGCATTGCATTCAATGTTAAAACTGAAAAATCTGATGAGGAAAGCAATGATGAGCTTGATGAAACTGACTCTAAACAGATTGCATTTCTAACAAGAAATTATGTCAAGTTCATGAAAAGAAATTTCAAGAAAAAAAATCAAGGAAAGCCATCAAACTCAAACGAAGACAAGTTCAGGAAGTTCAACAAGGACAATGACAAGAAGAAGCCAAAACAACCTGACAAGAAAGGACAGATTCATTGTTATGAATGTTCTGGTTATGGGCATATTCAGTCTGAATGTGCTAATATCAAGAAAAAGAACAAAGGTCTGACAGCAATCTAGAGTGATGAATCAGAATAGGATTCAGAAGATCAAGATAGCATGAGCAATTTTGTTGTATTTATTGCATCTGCAGCTGATAAACAGAAAGCTGTTATGTCTAACATAACAGAAAATTCTAGAACCAATGTTGAACATTCAGATGAAGAAGATGGTCCTGAATACTATGAAGAGTTGCAGGAGACTTATAATGCACTCTATGGTGAATAGCTGAATCAAAAATAAGAAATCAAAACCTTGAAAAAGAAGATTGCGGTGCTAGAATGTGAAAAATCTTATGCTGAAAACCATATCACAGAACTAGAGACTGTCTTGACAGACAACACATATTGAGAAAATCGCAACAGAACTGGTTGAAAGCAAGAGATGTGTTGATCAACTCAAACTTGAAGCAGCCAAACTTGATCAGGTCTTGAGTCTTAGAAGAGATAACTCCAACAAACATGGATTGGGATATATAGAAGGTAATGTTGCATCTTCATCAAAAACAGATTTTGTAAAAGCTTCAACATCAGGTAAAAATTCTGAACTTAACTCTTTAATATCGAGTCCTAGTTCAAAGAGTAATGAAACATTTGTTTCCCCTCTGATCTCTTTCAAATCCAATCCTGAAAAGGTAAGAAAATTCATTCCTACTTGTTACTTTTATGGTAAAAAGGGACACATTAGGCCTAGATGCTTTAAATTGTTGAATCTTTTACATAAAAGATCAAAACAGTTTAAATTGTTACCAAAATCACAACTGCAGTGGGTTATGAAAGGCAAGACAGTATGCCATGTTGCTCTTACTACTCTTGAACACACTTCTAATGATTTGTGGTATTTTGATAGTGGTAGCTCCAGGCACATGACTAGAAATAAACAGTTTTTAACTGATTTTAAAGCATGCAAAGAAGGAAATGTCACCTATGGAGATGGAGGAAAGAGTAAGATCATTGGCAAAGGCACTTTGAATGTCAAAGGCCTACCCAACTTTCAAAATGTCTTGTTGGTTGAAGGTTTGAAAGTTAATCTTATTAGTATTAGTCAGATATGTGATGACAAATTTATTGTTAATTTCACACAAAACAAATGCATGGTCTTAGATAATTTTGGTAAATGCATTCTAGAAGGTAATGGATCTTCAGATAATTGTTATTTGGTAAAGATTGCATTTCAAGCTAGGATTTCGGATTTAGAATTGTGGCATAAAAAATTAGGGCACTTAAATTACAAAGACTTGGTTAAATTAACTAAGTTAGGTGCTGTAAAGGAGTTCTTAAACTTGATGACAAAGTTAATAAAATTTGTGGACCATTTCAAATGGGAAAACAAATGAGAAGTTCGCATAAATCAAATCCACATCTTAGCACATCCAAAATACTTGATTTGCTTCGCATGGATCTTATAGGTCCTATGTAAATTGAAAGCATTGCAGGTATGAGATACATATTTGTTTGTGTGGATGATTTTTCTATATATACTTGGGTTGATTTCATTAAAGAAAAATCTGATACTTTTGAAGCTTTCAGGAATCTTTGTGTTAAGCTTGAAAATGAGCAAAATAGGAATATTGGAAGGATTGTGAGAATAAGAAGTGATTATGGCAAGGAGTTCGAAAATGTCAGCTATTCTGACTTTTGCAAATATCATGGAATTGATCATGAATTTTCAACTCCGAAAACCCCTGAACAGAATGGCATTGTGAAAAGCAAGAATGGAACTCTTCAAAAAAAATGGCTAGAGTGATGCTCAATAGCAAAAAGTTGACCAAGAGGCTATAGGTTGAAGCAATAAGCACTGCTTGTTATATTTCAACTAGAGTTTTTCTTAGACCTGGCACTAACCAGACACCTTATGAAATTTTGAAAGGTAGAAAATCAAATTTGAAATATTTTCATGTTTTTGGATGCAGGTGTTACATCTTAAATGATAGAGAGAAGTTAGGAAAATTAGATCCGAGACGTGATAAAGGAGTCTTTGTGGGATATGCATAAAACAGCAATGCATTTTGAGTATACAATCTGAGAACTAAGAGAGTCATGGAATCTGCAAATGTATATTTGATGATCTGAAAGATTATACAAAGTACTCACAAGAGGAAAACATAACCAGCTTCACAGAAGAAATAGAGAATTTAGATTCTGATAGCAACAATAAATAAGATTCTGTTATGAAAGAGGAAACAGTGGCTGTTACACCCGACGTAATAGTAACATCTGACAACTTAGATTTGAACAGAAATTCAATCAGAAATAAAGATGTAAAGAAAGATCCACCCATATGGATTCAGAAGGCACATCTAACAAGTTCTATCATTAGAACACCAGATTGCATGATGAAGACTTGAAGCAAGGTAAGAAATCAGGTAAGATTTGCATGTTATATTTCTTTAGTTGAACCAAAAAATGTGAAAGAAGCCTTAAAAGAAGATGTGTGGATTCAAGCCATGCAAGATGAACTTAATCAATTTAAAAAAAATGAAGTATGGGAATTAGTTCCTCGGCCAGAAAATGTAAATGTCATTGGAACTAAATGGATATTCAAAAACAAAACTGATGAAAGTGGACAGGTAGTAAGAAATAAGGCTAGGCTAGTTGCACAAGGTTATACACAAGTAGAAGGCATAGACTTTGATGAAACCTTTGCACCAGTAGCCAGACTTAAGTCAATCAAATTACTACTTGCAATTGCTTGTTTGCTTGATTTTAAGTTATACCAAATGGATGTTAAAACAACATTTTTAAATGGCTATATTAATGAAGAAGTCTTTGTTGAACAGCCTAAGGGTTTTAAAGATCCTAAACATCCTAATTTTGTGTACAAGTTGCACAAAGCTTTATATGGTTTGAAACAAGCTCCTAGAGCTTGGTATGAAAGGTTGACAAATTTTTTTAGCAACAGAGGTTACAAAAGAGGCAGCAATGATAAGACTTTGTTTATCAAACATGCATTTAACTATTTTATTGTTGCTAAAATATATGTTGATGACATTGTTTTCGGATCAACTAACAAAAGCGAAACTAATGAGTTTGTTAAGTTGATGCAAGAAGAGTTTGAGATGAGCATGGTAGGAGAATTAAATTTCTTTCTTAGATTGCAAGTTAAGCAAATGAATGATGGGATATTCATATCTCAATCAAAATATGCTAAAAATCTTGTAAAAAAAAATTTGGGCTTGAAAATTCAAAACAATGAAAACTCCTATCAGTACTAATCTGAAACTTTCAAAAGATAATGCAGGAAAAAAGGTTGATGCAAGTTTGTATAGAAGTATTATTGGAGTTTGTTATACCTCACAGCAAGCAGACCAGACTTGTGTTTTAATGTAGGACTCTGTGCAAAATTTCAAGCAAATCCCAAAGAATCACATCTGTCAGCGGCTAAAAGAATCATCAGGTACGTACATGGAACCCATGATTATGGTATATGGTTTTCTAAAGATACAAATGATTATCTTGTAGGGTTTAATGATGCTGATTGGGTAGGAAATGCAGATGATAGAAAAAGCACATCATGAGGATGTTTCTATCTTGGTACTAACTTAGTTTTATGGCACGGCAAAAAGCAGAATTCTATTTCTTTGTCAACTGCTGAAGCCGAATACATAGCAGCAGGGTGTTGTTGCACATAGCTACTATGGATGAAGCAAATGTTGAGTGATTATGGTATTGAACAAAAGCCTATAATTGTGTTTTGTGATAATACTAGTGCTATAAATATTTCTAAAAATCCTGTTCAACATTCTAGAACAAAACATATTGACATAAAATGCCATTTTATAAGGGAACTAGTAAAGTCTAAGGTGATACACATTAAACACGTCTCCACTGATAGATAATTGGCTAACTTGTTCACTAAGGCATTGGATACAATAAGATTTGAAAATCTAAGAAAAGCCTTAGGCATCTGTCAGTTATCTGAATAAACACTGCTTATTGTTATGTTATTTGTATTTGTAGTATCATAAGTTTTCTTCTAATTAAGCATGTATGAGTTATGATATAAAAATTATGTGAATGAAAAAATACTGGTTTAAAATCAAAAAATACAGAGAGGGCTACCAGTATATGATGTGTGAAAGCCATCCATTGAGAGTAACTTCATTGTATCTAGGAAATATGGTGAGTTCACCCACTCAAATTGGAAGAGGGCTACCTTTGTACATGTGTGAAAACTACTGTATTTGTTTAGAAAATCCACATTGAGACTAACTTTTGTGTGTGTAAGAAGCATGCTCAAGTTGATCACTCAATTGGATTAAATGATAAAATAAAAGCAAAAAACAACTCTGAAATATGCTTTCTTAGAATGATTCATATGATGTCCATATATTGTTGTTATGTTATTGTTAACTGTTTTCTGTTATATTTTTCATAATATACGATGCTCTTTGTGCCGATTTGAAATTGACTTTTCATGTATGTTCATGTGTCAAAAATGCCATGTTAACATTATTGAATTAAAGGGAAGAAGTTTTAGTGGCAGGAATTCTAATTCTATTAGAATTCTTTACTCTAATGAGAATCAAATTTTGAATTTTTTTCATTAATGTCAGTTATGAAACGGTTTTTGGAAAGGGAATTAACATTAATTTTTTTGTTAAAAACAAATTTCTTTAAATTTGGCCTAGTATATTACGAATTGGTTTTGGGATTCTCCTGTTCATTCCATACCCATTCAACAGTTTCTCCATTGTCCCTCGTCTTGCTTCTCTCTTTATGTTCTGAAAATTTTTGCAGACTAGTAAACCCTAACAATGGCAACCTCATGTGGTTCAACAAAAACCTCTAGTTCTTCATCTTCTCAGAGCGACTCTAGGTATAACAGGAGCAACAGAGTACCGTCATCTCCAACGCGACAAACACATGCAGAGATCTCTATTGATCCCGCCATGAGTGAGGATGAGCAAGTTCTAATGAAAAAGATGAAAGACAAAGTAAGACCAAAGTTTAACACCTTACGGAAGCCATCAAATAGAAGTTTGTAAAATACACCTCGAAGAGGAAATTACAGATGGAAAGGCCAATGAAACTGACAGACTTCAACACCTATGGCCTGAATGAGTTGCTTGAGTCTATATACTGGTCTCGTATGGTAACAAATTTTCTACCCCTTGTGAAGTCTTTATTTCAAGAATTCTACGCCAATATCTCTACTGCCATTGATGATCCTAAAAGCTTTTTTTATCACAAAGTTTATTGTAGAGGAAAGTTTGTGAAATTCTCTCCGAATGTCATAAACACTTTTCTAGACATTCCCATAGGCAGTTTGCATGCATTAGATGAGGAATTTAACATGGTTGAAGTGATTAAGGACTGGTAGAGAAGATAATGATTGGAAACCTAGAGATGGTATAGACCAGCAATACCTTAGGAAGAAGTATAGAGTGATGCATAAATTACACAGTTCAATTGGCTTCCTTCTTCCCATCAAAATCAAGTTCGAGAAGACAGAGAAAAATATTTGTATTGCTTAGGCACCAATCGACCAATAAATTTTGGTTTGCTAGCCTATAGGATGATAGTTCAGATTGGTCCATATCACTCTGACTATCACTTGCTTGTTTTTCCATGCTTGATTCAAGGGATTCTTGCATAAAATAGCAGTCCTATAAGCCCTAAGGAACAGACAGAAATACTGTCTAAATCCATCACCAAAGGATTTCTTCAAAGATTACATGACAAGACTGACTTGCCTATACCTGAACCAAAGCTTAAGAGAGTCAGGAAAAATCAGATGAAAAATGTTGAAGAATAGCTTGTGTTGATAAATTCTGCCTTGACTGAGATTGTGCAAGATTTGAAGGACATCAAAGCAAACAACATGCTTTGGAGGCAAATTTTGGAGGGCAATATGGTACAGTAAAAGAGCCACAGCCAATGGAGACTGAACATGTGGTTCCTGAGAAGTCAGCCGAGGAAATACCAGAACTAGAAGCACCACTGCCTATAGAAGTTGAGCACATGCTTGCAGCAAGACAAGCTGCACAAATTGCTATTGAGATAGACATAATAGCAGAAAAACTGTCGAAGCGAAAAAAAATCAAGACAACTACTAAGGGACGAAAATTGACAAGAAAGAAGAAAGTTGAAATGGTGAAGAAACCATCAGACAAGAAGAAGAAGAAAGTTGAATCCACAGCTCCTACACTGAGAGATGAATCTTTGTCAGATGAACTAGCACAAGCAGAAATCGAGAATGAATCACCTGTTTCTCCAATCCCTGAAGCAGAGCATCATGATTCACCCCCTTCAACACAGTCACCACCACATGCAGCTCTAACCTCATCACCTATAGCACACACACAGGTACCCTTTCCTGCTGAAGAAACAACTACACCAGCTATATCTCCACCACCTCCTCTTGAAGAAGAGTCACTGGTTCCTTCTTAGCAACCTGCTGTTAAGTTGCCTACAATAGAAACCAGTGCAAAGAGACTTGACAAGGAGATTCACAAAATTGTAGCTGAAGTAACTGCCACTTCCTCTGAGACAACTGAAGAACAACCTGCTCCTGAGACTTTTGCGCAACCCACTCCTACCACAACCAGGAAAAGATATAAAGAGAAGGCTGGCAGATTCAAGAAGCGTCCTGATGATAAGTGTCTATTTATATATCATTTTCATATTAATTCGTCCATGTTTCTTTGCTATATTCCTTGGTATTTTTATATTTTTGTGTGGTTTTGATGTTTGTAGGAGTTTTGGAGCAACTTGTACAAAAATGGAGTAAAACCCTTCATTTTCACCTCTGCTAGTCAACCATCTTCTCGGATTTAATTGTATTGATATACCATGAACCCGATGACATATTATATACCGTTGGAAAGCTCTCGAAGTCTATTTTCTGGAGAAATTTACGGTTTATAAACCCATTCAGTGTACCAAAAGTTGTAATCAAAACAGTGTGAGATGTATAGAAATATAATTCCACAAGCACTGTAGCATGTATAATACGGTACACTGTAGCAAGTCACTGTAGCACAGTATTTAAACACATTTTAGGGTTTTATTTTCATAACTTGAAGAGGGGAGAACGTGATGGAGGCTGCAGCTCTGGAATTCTTTCATCTCTTGGAGTTCTTAAAGGAGAAAGGAAGCTTGGAAAGAGGAAGAACTACAATCCAAAGAGAATTACATCAAATTTGCTAAGTTTTTCCCTTCCCTTTCATTTTCTGGCATGTCTCCATGTTGTATTGTATTTACCACGTTCTTAAACATGTGTAACTGAATCTGAATTGGTTGAGGGTGATTTCAAAGCCCTTGATATGGTTTTTGTGAATTGATTGTACAAGGAATTGTTATCCAATTCTCTAATTGAAGTTGCTTGTATTTTCCCATGTTTAATGCTTATGATTGCTTGCTGGATTATGTTTGGGTGGCCAACTGATTATAATCTGGATATTGTCTATTGCTAGACTAGAAATCTTGATCCGTAATTGTCTTGAATTTCTAATCATTAGTAGCAAAATTGTGATCAGAGATTACAATTGGAGAATATAACCTAAGTTAAATAATCCTAGCTTGTGTGTTTATTGCTTAGATCAACCTATCTTTCTTATCATAATGCATCCATTGAATTAAACTCAGAGAGCTTGTTCTAGGTTGTTTAATGGATAGAGATTAAGTAAAGAGCATATTTTATTTAACAACAAAGTAAGGAAAGATTGGGATAACAGAGCTTGTTGTTATCTACGGTTGATAATTTCAATGTTATAATTGGATGACAATTCTACAATTAATTCGTAAATCCATATCTTGTGGTAGAGAAGGATCCCTTAACCAGCTTTCTCCCATTGATTTTTCATTCAAATTTACTTTCTGTTTTGTTATTCTTTACTTTCATTCTTATTTCTTTTAGTAAAGCATTCAACAAAAATCCCCCCCTGTTTAGTTTATTGTTGCTGGAAATAACAAATTCAATTAGAATCAATCCTCGTGGGAACGATATCTTACTTTTCACTTTATTACTTGTGCGACTAGTATACTTGCTAGTTTCGAACGCATCAAGTTTTTGGCGCCGTTGCCGGGGATTGATTTTCTATCGATTTGTTATTTTGTTTTCATTGTTGATTCATATTTTCTTTGTTTTTCTTTTCTGATTGTTTGTGTTTAGACAACATGGCAGTAAACTTCTATCAATTCAGTAGCGGATTTGAGCCACAAGTACCATGGAGAGTAAATGAGGTAAGCACTCCGAACATTGAACAACAACTTTCTGAGCTAACCTCTCTTGTGGAAAACATGGCTGTAGGAGATATGCAAAAATCTTATGAATGTGGGATATATTCTACGATGGAGCATCCAATCGACATGTATCCAACTTTACAAGAAGAATATATGGAACAAGCCAATGCCATGGGTGGATTTCCAGGACAAACGAGGCAATGGTATGATCCTTTCTCTAGCACTTACAATGCTGGATGGGAAGATCAACATAATTTCAGTTACTGGAATCATCAACCAATCACTCCAAATGTGATACCAAATCGGCCACAAAGTTTCAATCAACCTAGAGTGCAGCAACCATTTCAAATGCAACCACCACCCATGCCACATCCAGCACCGCAACCAGCTTCGCAAAACTCAGGTATGTCTCTCGAAGATATTGTTAATGCACTTGCCACTAACACAATGCAATTCCAGCAGGAAACTTGGGCAAGTATCCAAAACCTGGCAAATCAAATGGGAAAAAAAAAAAAAAAAAAAAAAAAAAAAAAAAAAAAAAAAAAAAAAAAAAAAAAAAAAAACAATCAATTGCCACTAGCATGAAAAAAAAAAAAAAGCAAATTCGAGGGCCAAGGCTCAGAAGAATTTTCTTGTCAAACGATGATCAATCCAAGAGAGAATTCTTGTGCGATAACTTTGCAAAATGAAGAGCAATTAGATGTCCTGCCAAAGAAATCACAAACTGATGAAGGAGATGACACCACTTCCACCATGAACAAAACACTGACTCCTCAGGTAAATCCTATAACTCCCATTCCTTCATATGTTTCTCCTCCACTTTTTCCTAGTAGATTTGCACAATCGAAGGCGAAACAAGAACAAGAAATCCTGGAAACTTCTCACGAAATCGAGGTAAATATATCACTTCTGGATGCTATTGAGCAAATACCTCGTTGTACAAAATTTCTCAAGGAGTTATGCACCAACAAGAGAAAGTTGAAGGGAAATGAGAAAGTAAGTGTGGGGGAAAATGTTTCAGCTGTATTGCAAAGAAAAAGTCCTCCAAAATGCAAAGATCCAGGTACGTTCATCATTCCATGCACCATTGGTAATACCAAGTTTGAAAGAGCTATATTAGATTTAGGAGCATCTATTAATGTCATGCCATATTCTATTTATGCTTCTTTAAATCTTGGACCTTTTGCGAAAACTGGTATTACCATTCAGTTTGCTGATCATTTTAATGCATATCGCAAAAGAGTTGTGGAAGATGTGCTTGTGCAGGTGAATCAATTGGTTTTTCCAGCAGACTTCTATGTCCTTAAAATAGAGGATGAGACATCTCCTAATCCAACACCGATTCTTTTAGGGAGGCCATTCTCGAAAACTGCTAGAATCAAGATTGATGTTCATTATGGCACTTTGACCATAGAGTTTGATGGCAAGGTGATATGTTTTAATATTTTTGAGGAAATGAGGTACTCTAATGACTTATATTCTGTTTTTGCAGTTGACGTTATTGATTATTTGCCACAACAATGTTTTGAGTTAACTCGCAAGAATGGAGTGGATGTTGCTATTAGTGAACACATAAGGATAGAAAGTTTCAAAGAACCAAGAAAGCTGATACAAGTGTCTAAAGAAGTGGAGGAAGCTGTGACAAGCTTGGATGAGACTATAGCTATCACCACAAATAGGTATGATGTTTCGTACATTGAATTGCCTTTATCTAATGAGAAACTTCTTCCTTCTGTGATGAAAGCCAATACCTTGGAGCTTAAGTCACTTTCAAATCATTTGAATTATGGATTCTTGGGTGAGAATGATACTTTGCGAGTTACAATGGAAATGGGCCTTGCACGAATACAAGAAGATAAACTCGTCCGAATACTTACAGATCACAAATAGCTATTGAGTGGACAATTGTTGAAATCCAAGGCCCATCCATATGCATTGACCGTATCTTGTTAGAAGAGGGATCCAAGCCCATTAAAGAAGCACAACAGAAATTGGATCCTCCCATGATGGAACCAACGTCGGGCTGAGGACGTTAAACCAAGCGCTTATTGGGAGGCAACCCAATGTTTTTGAAAATTAAAAAAAGAAGAAAAGAAAAATAAAATGAGGTAATAATGATCGATTTTTGTGTCTCGAGGAGATTCCTTTCGTAGGCCATCAAATTGATCAGATTTTATCTCTCTTTGCCATCTGTCTCATTTGTTTTTATATTTTTTACTTGTTTTTGACTTTTGTTTGCTATTGTGTTGTTATCTCTTTTATGTGTCTTTAGTTTCGTTTCTGTTTTTTTTCTCTTTTCCTTCCTTGTGTTTAATTTGATTATTTCGTACTTTGAATTCATTTGTGCAACAGCTTAAGGAAACATCCAAAGGGGAGCTGAAACCATTACCCGAAGGTTTGAAACCTGCATATCTTGGAGAAGAACAGACTCAATCGCATTATCGGTAATATCTCTCCTTTTCTTCTCTTCAATGGATGCCGATATCTTTCTGTCGAACCTTCGTAAATATTTTCCCTCACTTCCTCAAAATGCTGTGTTTAAAATTTATAAAGTACGGATGACTAGACTTTGGGCATTGATGCTCCTAAATGTGCCTGCTGATATCCAATGGCGTATCGAAGCCAAGGTGAGATTGTCCGGTGAGCCGGACATTAATCTCGCAAAATACATGCCTGTCTAGGAAAGAGCTACTACGCCAAGAGGCGAAGAGCGAAAAGGTTACAAGTATGTTATAAATGTGCTAGATGGAATTGTAACCAGACTTGTCGTTCATTAGGTTTGTGTCCAGAAATAGAGAAGATAAACTGTCATTTATTAAGAATGGTCTGAGTAATGAGTCGCTGGATAATGTTTTATTAACTCTTGAGTCACATTCTTGTGGACTTGTTCAGCGTGAATTGCTTAATCTATGGACACAATTTCGTGATAAATTGCAGTATTATAGTCTAGGGAATCTGACTAAAAACGACCCTGTTTGCCAGTTTATAAGAAAACTGGATGGGAAGCAAATCCCCGACTCATAGAAGGCGTTTCAGCCGTACTGGACGTAAAACCAGAGGAAGATGTGAGCCACAATCACAACTACTTGTATATTTGAATGTGTGTTGTTGTTGTCGAATTTTATTTCTTTCTTGTTTCGTTTGTTCTGATTATCAATGTTGTTTTTGTGTTGTTGTTGTTTGTTGATTTTGTTTGTTTTAATTTCAAGTTTTCTTTTTGACAAACCAGATGACTAACCCATGATATAAGCACACGTGGAAGACAAGTGTGGAGGTTTTGTCAACCTCCGCCGAAAGTATATCTTTACTTTTCATGCTTCACGTGGGAGACAAGTGTGGAGGTTTTGTCAACCTCCACCGAAAGTGTATCTCTATTTTTTATGCTTCACGTGGAAGACAAGTGTGGGGGTTTTGTCAACCCCCGCCGAAAGTGTATCTCCATTTTCCATGCTTCACGTGGGAGACAAGTGTGTAGGTTTTGTCAAACCTCGCCGAAAGCATATCTTATTTTTTCAAATCTTGGGGCGATAAATCTGCATCGAGCAACCCCCACCGAAAGTATGTCCCCATGTGTCAAAATTTGAGAGTTTTATGGGTGTATATATACATTCTGCATATTTTCATATGTCATTCCATAACCTGTCTTGCAATTGAAAAGCATAGAAAAGCATAATATCTAACGTGTCTTACGCAAGATTAGAGCACTTGTAGAAATGGAGAAAACACCAATTCGGCGATTCCGCAATATATGCGTATTTTGCGGATCGCAATTTGGTAAAGATGGAGAGTTTACCACAGCAGCTCTTGATCTTGGTATGACATTAGCTGCGGGGGGTATTAATTTGGTTTATGGAGGGGATAGTCTTGGGTTAATGGGGTGTGTGTCAACAGCTGCATCCCTAGGAGGGAGCAAAGTTCTCGGCATTATCCCTAAACCATTAGCTGTACGAGATATCGTAGGCAACACAATCGGGGAAGAGTTACAGGTCTCTAGTATGCATGAGCGTATTGCAAATATGGTTGTTAAGTCGATGCATTTATAACTTTGCCGGGTGGTTATGGTACATTAGAGGAGATATTTCAAATCACCTCTTGGGCACAGCTAAACATCCATCGGAAACCCATTGGTTTGTTAAATGTTAATAATTTTTTGATGGTTTGTTGTCCTTTCTTGATCAAGCTGTAGAAAAAAATTTCATCTCACCGTCAGCAAGGCAAATGCTGGTTACAGCTTCAACTGCAGGAGAGTTAATTGACAAACTACAAGAATTCGTCTATTCACCTGATCCAACAATGGCTCGGATAAATTGGTTTGGAGACGGCAACAAAAGGCGTCAACTGGATTTAACCCTCCATCTGTAATCTCTATTTGCTGGTTTGCTTCGTTTTTGTTTGCTTTCTTTTTAGTTTGTTTATTTGAGATTTTTCATGTCGTTTCTTTTGAGCTTTTTCAGGTTATTTCTTTCGTCCCAGGTAATATTTTCTAATCTCTGTTTTTAGAGTGGTGGCTTAAAAAGTTCAAGTTCTCTTGAAACGCATTATGGATCTCTTCAATCCATAATGGCTGAATAAGGAGGCTAACTTCTAAACTTTGTAGACCCATTCTAACTAACTTGTTTTTGTTTGCTGACTTGTTGAACTTTGTTATTTTATGAGTGAGTTTAGTTTTGCGTAATTTAGAGTTGTTATGCGTTTTTATCTTTATCAGTTTTGATTTAAAAAAAAAAACAATTATGGAAAAACCTGAGAATGGCAGAATATGGGGTTTCTTTAACCCTTGAAACGCATTCTCTCTAAATAAATCTGTAGTTTGTTTATTTCATGTTGTTTGAAGTGTCTTGTTTCTTGTTTTTGTTCTTTCATAATAAAGGTATATAGGCTGGAAACCTTAAGTCTGCGGGCTACTGGTCCTAAGGATTGTTGAAATATACAATCTTGACTCGGGTGTAACAACGCCACGTACCTCTTTTCTTGCATTTTGTGGGTCGATGATAAGATAATGATTGAATTAAGAATAACTCTTGGAAAATGATAAATGATTCATGGATTTGTGTGCTTGAAATGTTTATTGGTTTTCGCTTTGCTTTTGATTCCTTGCGCAACATTGAGCACTGAGCTATTATCACTGAGTTTTTTGTTCACTTAGAGAAAGTTTATGTAATTTAAATGTTTCTTCAGATTTCAATGAATTCTAGAACTTGTTTGATGGTCACTCAAGGCGAAATCCTAGGCTGTGCAACATTGGGAAATGATTTAGGCCATCTTTGGACCGTTTGAGCCTTAATAGCCAACCTTGACAGAAATTGATCCCTAGTTACCCCTTTGAGCCTCTGTAATCCTTTTCCTTTGTTAACTCACTAAAAGATTTCCTAACCTAAAATGATTTTGTTCCAAACAGTTAATCCCTTACCTATGAGCATGTAGATCATTCACAATTAAATTCTGAGCTATGTTCTGGTTTTGGGAAGTTAGAGGATGTTGGGATGTGTCATGAGTAATGCAAGTGAGTTCTATTATGTTTATAAAAAAAAAGAAAAAAAGAAAAAAAAAGCCAATCTGTACTTATCGTCCACGTACTTACACATTGAGGACAATGTGTTGTTTAAGTGTGGGGGAGGGGAAGTGTAATAAAAAAAGAAAAAAAGAAGAAAAAAAAAAGAACAAAAGAAGAAGAATAAGAGATCTATACCCTTAATATTCTTAAAAAGAATGAAACAACAAAGTGTGGGGGTGTAGTTTTCTTTTGTTTTCTGAAAAAAAAAAAAAAAAGTTTGAGTGTTCTAAATAAGTTTGGGGGAGTAACCTGGTGAATTGAAATGAAGTTGAGTTATAGGGTTGAGCTCTACATAGTCTTGAATGATTTATGTGTTTGTGGGTGATTTGAGCCAAAATTATTATCCTTTATCATACCTTCACCCAAGCCAAACGTTACAAGCTTAATAAAGTCCTACTTGATCCTTGGTGTTGTGCATGCCTACATTAGTGGAGAGTGACTTGAAAAGCAGGCCTATGGAGTTCATTTATACACACATCTTCAATATTAAATATGATTCATTTTGTATGCATAAACTCATCCGGGTTACAAGTGATTAGGTGAGAATGGCTCTACACACACACACTTGAGGAATTGAAATGAAGCGAAACTAATCTTTAAGATAAAATTCTTGATCAAGTGCATTATTTTGAAGTTTTCCTTGTGTTATAATTAAGTACAATCTTTGAGGCCTATTTGCAAGATGAAGCATTTGTGTGTTTTAATTTTTTGTTGATTCTGTTTCGGTTTAGTTTTATTTCATATTGTCGTAGTTGCTCGAGGACTAGCAAAGCCTAAGTGTGGGGGGAATTTGATAAGTGTCTATTTATATATCATTTTCATATCAATTCGTCCATGTTTCTTGCTATATTCCTTGGTATTTTTATGTTTTTGTGTGGTTTTGATGTTTGTAGGAGTTTTGGAGCAACTTGCACAAAAATGGAGTAAAACCCTTCATTTTCACCTCTGCTATTCAACCATCTTCTCGGATTTAATTGTATTGATATACAATGAACCCGATGACATATCATATACCGTTGAAAGCTCTCGAAGTCTACTTTTTGGAGAAATTTACGGTTTATGAAACCATTCAGTGTACCGAAAGTTGTAATCAAAACAGTGTAAGAAGTGTAGAAATGTAATTCCACACATCACTGTAGCATGTATAATACGGGGCACTGTAGCACGTTACTGTAGCAGAGTATTTAAACACATTTTAGGGTTTTATTTTCATAACTTGAAGAGGGGAGAACGTGGAGGAGGCTGCATCTTTGGGATTTCTCTCATCTCTTGGAGTTCTTGAAGGAGATTGAAGGCTTGGAAAGAGGAAGAACTACAAATCCTAAAAGATTTCATCAAATTTGCTAAGTTTTCCCTTTCCCTTTCATTTTCTGGAATGTCTCCATATTGTATTGTATTTGTATTCTATCTGAATATGTGTAACTAAATCTGAATTGGTTGAGGGTGATTTCAAAGCCCTTGATATGGTTTTTATGAATTGATTGTGCAAGCAATTGTTATCCACTTCTCTAATTGAAGTTGCTTATATTTTTCCATGTTTAATGCTTATGATTGCTTGCTGGATTATATTCGGGTGGCCAACTGATTATAATCTGGATATTGTCTATTGCTAGACTAGAAATCTTGATCCGTAATTGTCTTGAATTTCTAATCATTAGTAGCAAATTGTGATCAGAGATTACAATTGGAGAATATAACCTAAGTTAAATAATCCGAGCTTGTGTGTTTATTGCTTAGATCAACCTATCTTTCTTATCATAATGCATCCATTGAATTAAACTCAGAGAGCTTGTTCTAGGTTGTTTTATGGATAGAGATTAAATAAAGAGCTTGTTTTATTTAACAACAAAGTAAGGAAAGATTGGGGTAATAGAGCTTGTTATTATCTACGGTTGATAACTTCAATGCTGTAATTAGATGACAATTCTACAATTAATTCGCAAATCCATATCTTGTGGTAGAGAAGGATCCCTTAACCAGCTTTCTCCATTGATTTTTCATTCAAATTTACTTTCTGTTTTGTTATTCTTTACTTGCATTC
The DNA here is from genome assembly GCA_013180625.2 of Boswellia sacra. Classification (NCBI taxonomy): domain Eukaryota; kingdom Viridiplantae; phylum Streptophyta; class Magnoliopsida; order Sapindales; family Burseraceae; genus Boswellia; species Boswellia sacra. Next base: position 748,950 of record SNVD02013538.1, on the reverse strand, counting down.
TTATTTCATTTAGTAAAGCATTCAACAAAAATCCCCCCCCTGTTTAGTTTATTGTTGCTGGAAATAACAAATTCAATTAGAATCAATCCTCGTGGGAACGATATCTTACTTATCACTTTATTACTTGTGCGACTAGTATACTTGCTAGTTTCGAACGCATCACCTGACAATTCCTCTTCCCCACCAGTTTGCAAGTCTCCACGACTTCGTTAAGTGCTTTTGGCACTTGTGCTAAAATCAAGGGGGAGAGATCAGGCGATAAAGGAGTTTCTACTCTAATTTTGTTTTGATATCCATCTGATTTTGTTATCCCTGTTACTTCTAATTCTTTTTTTTTTTTTTTTGTATCTCTTAAGGGATGTAAGTAAGGAGTAAGGGGGAGAAAGCACTTGAACTTCTTATGATTGCTTTGTGTTTCTATGTTTGTGTGTTTGTGTTATCTTGATTTGATGAATGGTTTGCATGATCTAATTTCATTGTTGATCTGATTGCTCTGATCATGAATTGATTAATGTGTTGCTTGATTAGTTTGACAAGCTTCACTTTGTGTTGAAAATGCAGGATATATATATTCATACAGTGTTCTGTTATGAGAATTGTAACAGCACACTGGTTCATTCTTTACATATGATATTTTCTGTTTGCTATTTTATGATAGCTTATTGTTATGATTGACTTATCATGTGTGATTTTTCTTGATCAGAAACGATTTGTTGTTTTCATCACAAGTTGCCAAAAAGGGGGAGATTGTTGGTGTCGACGTGCATGTGCTATGCACATGTTGTTTTGTACAACTTGTGATAAAACTAGAATATGATTTCGTTTCTTATTTTACTGTCTCTAGAAGTATATTTTAGGAAGTTTTGATTTATAATAAATATCTCCTTAGATTAGGATATTGTTTCTTGTATCCTAATTAAAATATGAGAATATTTATTTGCGTCCTAATTCCTTTAGGAGTTTAATTATATATCTTCCTATTTTATTTCTCCTAATCCTAATGTAATTTTGATTTAGATTTTTACAGAATTTCTAAGAGATTTCGTCCAGACCTCCCACTATATATACTAAGTTATTTTTACATAACTTGGCCGGCGAAATTCATTAGTCAGTGGGGAGTGTTCTTTGTTTCAGCATTCCAAGATTTGAGAGAAAAGCTTCAACGCAAATTGGAATGTCTTTATTGATTTGATTCTTTGAATCTTTGATTCATATATGAGAGGTAGAAATTGTACATGAGTTGCTGATTAAGTCTGTGAGAGTTAGTAGACACTTGGGATAACTTGCGGGTTAAGTGTTTATGCAATTCAACATCAAACGTCGTTTGTTATGTATAACTTAACAGTGTGTTGTTAAGTTATCTGCGACAAAGAGTGGGCAGTGTCACTAGAGTTTAAGATCTTGGCGAGATTTTGTTTCACAAAGATTAGGTCAGTGTGTGAGAGTAAGTCAGCACTGTAAAAGGTCCTAAAGATTTTACAAACAAGAACTTAGTAAATTGCAGCTCTATAGCTGTCCGTAGATGTAGGTTTTGTAATCGAACCACGTAAAAATCCTCCTGTGTTGATTTACTTTACAGTTTACTGTTATATTTCTTATATCTGCATACTTTCAGAACTTTCAAATTGTTTTTCGTATGTACTACTAAGAATTCTTCATTTTCAAAAGGCATTATTGCTGTTACAATCAAGTAGAACATGCAACACAATTCATTTCTGAACACCTTAATCGTTTAATTAATCGATAGTTCAATGTTGATTATAAATTCACTTACCCGCATTCTCATTAAGATATCAGCGCTTTGTTTAAGTCAAAATGGTTTCTCCTTAAACTCGTGGCGCGCCCTTTCCTATTGGGCTCGTTCTTCTGGGCTTCCTACTTCTGGATGAAACTCCTAGTGCTGTCTTCCAATGTGATTATTCACTATTTTCAGCCATGGACCGTCTTCTGCTATCTTCAGCTTCCACATATCTACATATTATATGCAACAAAATAATAGTATGTTATCTAAATCAAGATTTGTGTTTCTTTGCCATAAATTCTATCAAATGCTTCGATGGCGAGCTGTAGTTAGGATGTGGTTCAGTTTAAGGAACAAGCAGATTAGGGAAAGACTCAACTAGCATATTTTTATATAGATTTGATCATAAGATTACATGGATAAAAAATTAAGCAAAGAAGGTGAGCGAAGCTTGCAGATATAGAAACTTATAGCATGTTATAATATATCTTGTTAATTCCAGTCTATATTGTAGTTTTGGAGGAACTAGAAAATAAGTAAGCGAGAAATAAGAGAAATGAAGCAAACATAGCACAAGAGATTAATTATTAGTGGCTTGACACAATAGAAAAGGATTGGCACTCATGCATGCCTTACATATATATACATATATATGAGCCACAGCTTATTAATTGTGCAGAAAACCTCAGTTTCTGCTACACAAACGGGTTCAAAGTGATCGAAAAATTTTCATTTCAAATAATCTCTCTGTAAGTATATATACGGAAAAGAAGAATAGTTGATAAACAGAAGCATAGAATTATATTATACCTTTCAGATATAAGAGAAAATTAGGTGTAGAGATGCCAAGAGGTATGTAAACTTGAGGAAGAGATTTGGACAAGAGACGCCAAATTCTAGCATAAGACTGTCCTATATATTTATAGTTGAATGGAAGAGAGGGTTGGGATTATCATTTACAATTAAGTAATTTTATACATGTAATCAAGGATGAATTCAGGATTTTATGTAAGGAATTACGCCCTTAATTATTAAAATATCTATAAATTTCTGATAAACCTTGATAGTATAAGAGAATTAGTGAAAACATAAAAAAGAATGTACCAGCTAAAGGGGATGTAGTGAACTTTGCGTCTTATATAAATTTGAAAAAAAAAATGAAATTGCCTATTACAAACTATTAAAGGAAAAAAACAGAAAAAAGAAGATATAATTTACACTAAATTAAGTAAAAATATATATAATATAATTTATGAAATATAATAATAAAACTAAAATATAAGAGAAACTTTTATGATTATAATTGTAAAATATTTTTTAATTATATTATTTCAATAAAGGGAGACTTGCATGTGATATTAGAGTGAAAGGAGAAGGCTATTAAAAGTTTTACTAGCCAATAATTAGAAAAAAATCATAAAACTAATTAGAAATTGAGTTTTCTAATTAAAGAAGGTTATAATACTGATTAATTAAATAAAAGGGTTAAAAAAATGATAAATTTTAGGGAATACAAACCCAATAAGGTCTCCTCTTTCCCAATTTGTTTAGTGGAAGTGGTCGTTACAATATAATAAATTCTCATTGTTACAATATAACAATGAAAGAAAAGGTTTTCCTATGAAATTCTCACTTCTCTTAAATAAGAGGACCATGATTATTTCAAATTAATTAGGAGACAAAAATCCTAATTTTCTTCCTATATACTTTTACAACTAACTTTGACCCCTTCCTTCATCTCCAAATAAATATGTACATTGAGATGATATTAAATTTAGAATTTTATAGATATAAATGTGTTATATAATATGTGATTTAAATTAAAATTTTTGAAAAAAAGAATCTTTATATAAAATATTGGAATTAATCACTACCAATATATATAGAAGGCAACAATGTCAGAACTCCTGTAAGAATTCTAATATTAACTTTTTCTTTTTTAAATCAATGATGTTTTTGGACCAATTTTAAATGTAATGTTATGATATTATAAGACTTTTTACAAAATTTATAGTTATATAGCGTTTCACTTTTTTAAGAAAGTAAAAGAAGTAATTACCAATTTCGACCATGTGAACAAACATAGTCATGGAGCAAATATCTCAATACAGAAATAAAAGAATATAAAGAATTATCAGGAGGGGAAAAAAAACTCAGATTTAACAGAAAACGAAAAATTGAAATACGTTCTTGTAGATGTTGGCCACGGCTACAATACATTAGGTGCATACATTAGGTGGATTTAGGTGGATCAGTACAGCTGAGGGCAGGTGGATGGGTGACGCTTGGCAGGATTCTGAGGGAAAAGACAAAAAATGATGAATTGATGAAGGCCTGCTTCCGGTTTCAGCAACTGGCTGTGTTCCCGCCCAGGAGCAATAGTTTTGCCGCCCAAATTTTAAACACCATTTGAGAGAAATCAATGATAATACGAATATTTTAATGATTATTTAGAAGAAATTACTGTACACGGCCACTAAAATAGTCACTGTCAAAACCATGAAGCAGTGTAAAACGCGTAATTATGGAGAAAAATATGTAAAAGATTTCTTTTCATAAAGAAGGCTTCAGGGGTTAAAAATAGCAATTATCCTCGTTGCGTAATAATCATAAAGCAGGAATAAATTATGGTTTGTGAGGTAATTTTGAAAAGTTGTAAATCCGGAGCAAATAGACGCAAATGATTTACTGTTTACGAAGAGGTGGTTAAAACATGCACTATTCTTTGGACACATTTTTATTTAGCGAAAATACTATTCATAATTAAAAAAATGCACTATCCCTATAGGCTGCGTTTAGTGTACGGTATAGGATTGTTGTAGCAGACAACATTATATAAAATTATATAGTGTAGGCTGTGTTTGGATTATCACTATGTTGTATAAAATATTACACAATACTGTGTTTAATAAAACATTGCATTTAACTATATTAAATTCCTTACAATAATAAAAATGGTTTAAAGTTAGTAAAATATTATAAAATATAATAATTTTAAAAATTATTTATATTAAATTAATTTTTTAGATAACTAATTAGTATTTAAATATTTAATAAATTATATTTATTTATTAAAATAATTCTTTTAAATATTCAATAAACAATATATATAAATATTTATATATATATTTGCAGTATTTATTGAAAAAAACTGGAATTAAAAATAAAGTTGCATAATTTAAAACTTTTAAAAATATAATATAATATAATCTTATATTATTAAAATCATATTATATTTTATTATGTAATATTATATTATAATATATTATATTATATTATATAAAATTCATGAATTAAAAATTAGATCCAACCAGCCCCGACATCCTTTTATACTATACTATGCGGTCTACCAAACATGCCCATAGTGTAATAATAATAAAGGAGGAATAAATTTTGTGAGAGGACGTCAAAAAATCATAAATCCAGAGTAAATAGTTGTAAAAGATTTACTTCTCATGAAAAGGGTCAAAACCAAAATTTTATGAAGCAGTGAAGAAGACTGTAATAGTAGTAAATTTGGGCATAAAAGTTGGAAACTAACTGAAAATATACGTGCATGCACTATTTTTTTGAACACATTTCTTTAGCGGAGATACAATTCATAATGAAAAAAATGCACTATCCCGATAGTGTAACAATTGTAAAGGAGGAACAAAATTTGTGAGGGAATGTAAAAAAGTCGTAAATCAAGAGTAAAGAACCGTAAAATATTTACTGTTCACAAAGAAAGGTTCTATACCAATCTTTGATGAAGTCATGAAAAAGGGTGTAATAGTGGTAAAGTCAGTATGAAAGTTGGAAACACACTGAAAATATACGTGAATGAAGTGGTAAAGAAGAGTAAAAACTTTGTAATTTTTGTTGTAAAAATCGTAAAAATAATATAAAGAGTTGTAATGTTTTAATGTTTACCAAAGCGAGTTAAAAACAATATTTTATGAAGTGGTAAAAAAGAGTAAAAAAATTGTAAATTATGGCGTAAAAGTTGTAAACATAATGTTAAAAGGTGTAAATGTTTGACTGTTCCCGGAGAGTGTCTAATTTTATGAAGTGTTAAAGAAGAGTGAAAAAAGCTGTAAATTTTGATGAAAAAAATAGTAAAAATAATATAAAGAGTTGTAATATTTTACTGTTTACCAAAGTGAGTTAAAAACAATATTCCATGAAGCGGTAAAGAAGAGTTAAAAAGTTACAAATTTTGGTATAAAAATCGTAAAAATAATATAAAGCTTTGTAATGTTTTACTGTTTACCAAAATGAGTTAAAAACAATATTCCATAAAGTGGTACAGAAAAGTAAAAAAAGTTGTAAATTACGGTGTAAAAGCTATAAAAATAATGTTAAAAGATCTTAAATGTTTGACTGTTCCCAGAGAGCGTCTCATTTTATGAAGTGGTAAAGAAGAGTGAAAAAAGTTGTAAATTTTGGTGTAAAAATCGTAAAAATAATATAAAGAGTTGTAATATTTTACTGTTTACCAAAGTGAGTTAAAAACAATATTTTATGAAGTGGCAAAGAAGAGTAAAAAAGTTGTAAATTATGGTGTAAAAGTTGTAAACATAATGTTAAAAGGTGTAAATCTTTGACTGTTTCCGGAGAGTGTCTAATTTTATGAAGTGGTAAAGAAGAGTGAAAAAAGTTGTAAATTTTGGTGAAAAAATCGTAAAAATAATATAAAGAGTTGTAATATTTTACTGTTTACCAAAGTGAGTTAAAAACAATATTCCACGAAGTGGTAAAGAAGAGTAAAAAGTTACAAATTTTGGTCTAAAAATCGTAAAAATAATATAAAGCGTTGTAATGTTTTACTGTTTACCAAAGTGAGTTAAAAACAATATTCCATGAAGTCGTAAAAAAGAGTAAAAAAGTTGTAAATTATAGTGTAAAGGTTGTAAACATAATGTTAAAAGATGTAATATTTAACTGTTCCCGGAGAGTGTATAATTTTATGAAGTGGTAAAGAAGAGTAAAAAAGTTGTAAATTATGGTATAAAAATCGTAAAAATAATATAAAGATTTTTAATATTTTTCTGTTTACCAAAGTGAGTTAAAAACAATACTCCATGAAATGGTAAAGGAGAGTAAAAAAGTTGTAAATTATGGTATAAAAATAGTAAAAATAATATAAAGAGTTGTAATGTTTTTCTGTTTACCAAAGTGAGTTAAAAACAATATTCTAAGAAGTGGTAAAGAAAAGTCAAAAAGTTGTAAATTATGGTATAAAAATCATAAAAATAATATAAAGAGTTGTAATGTTTTACTGTTTACCAAAGTAAGTAAAAAAAACTAATTCTATGAAGTGGTAAAGAACAGTGAAAAAGTTGTAAATTATGGTATAAAAATCGTAAAAATAATGACGCAAGAGTTGTAATATTTTACTGTTTACCAAAGTGAGTTAAAAACAATATTTCATAAAGTGGTAAAGAAGAGTTAAAAAGTTACAAATTTTGGTGTAAAAATCGTAAAAATAATATAAAGTGTTGTAATATTTCACTGTTTACCAAAGTGAGTTAAAAACAATATTCCATGAAGTGGTAAAGAAGTGCAAAAAAAGTTGTAAATTATGGTGTAAAAGCTGTAAAAATAATGTTAAACGATGTAAATATTTGACTGTTCCCGGAGAGTGTCTAATTTTATGAAGTGGTAAGGAAGAGTGAAAAAAGTTGTAAATTTTGGTGTAAAAATCGTAAAAATAATATAAAGAGTTGTAATATTTTACTGTTTACCAAAGTGAGTTAAAAACAATATTTTATGAAGTGGCAAAGAAGAGTAAAAAAGTTGTAAATTATGGTGTAAAAGTTGTAAACATAATGTTAAAAGGTGTAAATCTTTGACTGTTTCCGGAGAGTGTCTAATTTTATGAAGTGGTAAAGAAGAGTGAAAAAGTTGTAATTTTTGGCGAAAAAATCGCAAAAATAATATAAAGAGTTGAAATATTTTACTGTTTACCAAAGTGAGTTAAAAACAATATTCCATGAAGTGGTAAAGAAGAGTAAAAAAAGTTGTAAATTATGATATAAAAATCGTAAAAATAATATAAAGAGTTGTTATGTTTTTCTGCTTACCAAAGTGAGTAAAAAACTAATTTTATGAAGTAGTGAAGAAGAGTAAAAAAGTTGTAAATTATGGTATAAAAATCGTAAAAATAATATAAAGAGTTATAATGCTTTTCTGTTTACCAAAGTGAGTTAAAAACAATATTCTATGAAGTGGTAAAGAAGAGTAAAAAAGCTGTAAATTATGGGATAAAAATTGTAAAAATAATATAAAGAGTTGTAATGTTTTTCTGTTTACCAAAGTGAGTTAAAAACAATATTCCATGAAGTGGTAAAGAAGAGTAAAAACGTTGTAAATTATGGTATAAAAATCGTAAAAATAATATAAAGAATTGTAATGTTTTTCTGTTTACCATAGTGAGTTAAAAAAAAATTCCATGAAGTGGTAAAGAAGAGTAAAAAAAGTTGTAAATTATGATACAAAAATCATAAAAATAATATAAAGGGTTGTAATGTTTTTCTGTTTACTAGAGTGAGTTAAAAACAATATTCCATGAAGTGGTAAAGAAGAGTAAAAACGTTGTAAATTATGGTATAAAAATCGTAAAAATAATATAAAGAGTTGTAATGTTTTTCTGTTTACCAAAGTGATTTAAAAATAATACTCCATGAAGTGGTAAAGAAGAGTAAAAAAGTTATAAATTATGGTATAAAAATCGTAAAAATAATATAAAGAGTTGTAACGTTTTTCTGTTTACGAAAGTGAGTTAAAAACAATATTCCATGAAGTGGTAAAAAAGAGTTAAAAAGTTTTAAATTATGGTATAAAAATCATAAAAATAATATAAAGAGTTGTAATGCTTTTCTGTTTACCAAAGTGAGTTAAAAACAATATTCTATGAAGTGGTAAAGAAGAGTAAAAAAGTTATAAATTATGGTATAAAAATCGTAAAAATAATATAAAGAGTTGTAATGTTTTACTGTTTACAAAAGTGAGTAAAAAACTAATTTTATGAAGTGGTAAAGAACAATAAAAAAGTTGTAAATTATTGTATAAAAATTGTAAAAATAATGACGCAAGAGTTGTAATGTTTTTCTATTTACCAAAGTGAGTTAAAAACAATATTCCATGAAGTGGTAAAGAAGAGTAAAAAAAGTTGTAAATTATGGTGTAAAAGCTGTAAAAATAATGTTAAAAAATGTAAATATTTGATTGTTCCCGGAGAGTGTCTAATTTTTAGAAGTGGTAAAGAAGAGTGAAAAAAGTTTTAAATTCTGGTGTAAAAGTCGTAAAAATAATATAAAGAGTTGTAATGTTTTACTGTTTACCAAAGTGAGTTAAAAACAATATTCCATGAAGTAGTAAAGAGGAGTAAAAAAGTTGTAAATTATGGTATAAAAATCGTAAAAATAATATAAAGAGTTGTAATGTTTTTCTGTTTAGCAAAGTGAGTTAAAAACAATATTCTATGAAGTGGTAAAGAAGAGTAAAAAAGTTGTAAATTATGGTATAAAAATTGTAAAAATGATATAAAGAGTTGTAATGTTTTACTGTTTACCAAAGTGAATAAAGAACTAATTTTATGAAGCGGTAAAGAAGAGTAAAAAAGTTGTAAATTATGGTATAAAAATCGTAAAAATAATATAAAGAGTTATAATGTTTTACTGTTTATCAAAGTGAGTTAAAAACAATATTCTATGAAGTGGTAAAGAACAGTAAAAAAGTTGTAAATTATGGTGTAAAAGCTGTAAACATAATGTTAAAAGATGTAAATGTTTGACTGTTCCTGGAAAAGTCCTAAATCTGGAGTAAATAGTGGTTATATCTTGACTGTTCCAAAAAAGGGGACGAAATTATAATTTTTGGGTAAATGGAGAATGAATTAATATTGGAAAAGTTGGGTGTACAAGTCGTAAAGTTGTCGAAAAATTTAATAATATGTTGGTCCATTTTTTACGAAAAAGGAAGTTAATAAAAAAAACAAGCAATACCCTTACAATGTAAAATTAGTAAACCTGGAATGAAACTAGAAAGCCAAAGTTTAAGCATCGTGAATCTGGAGACAAAAAAATTGTTCATTTATTTCGAGTAAAGCCAAAGAAAATTTGAAAGAGTAGTAATGAATGGTGTAAACCATAAGGAGCTGCAATTGATCCCACCCAAAGAACGCATTGCCAGCTTCCCTGTTTTGGCCACCTCTACAACAGTTGATCTCATGTAGACGAACACCCTCAACCAAGGCGATCATTCTCTAACTTATGATATGGCTGATGTAAAGTACAAGATCTATTGGAAAGGTACCCCTACCAATTTTTCTTGTTTAGCATCTTGTAAAGCGACATATTTTCCCGACAGGGCAACCTTCGAATCAGATACATACGCCCTTTCACGGTTTTATACAAATCTAGATAAGGATCAACCAAAAAAATGGCAAAGAAATAGGTTCGACAGTGCGTATTGACAATAATATAGGCGAGTATGGTAATTATTTTATCGTTTTGAAGAAGATGGAATTTATTTGATTGTACCCCGAATAGCATCTCTGGGATTTTATTCAATTTGGTTTAATAACGTCGTTTTCACATCCCATCTTGTTACTTCAATTTAACCCACCTGATTCTGACCTCCACGACGACGTCTCTGTAACATTTTTATATGTTTGGAACTCGAAGATATATTATGCAATAAGGTAGTGACGTGGTCTAGTACGTTCATCGGTTGAGGTAAGTTGGTTTTGTTGCAATTGGGGACATGTTTCTGGTTTGTATTATTGCAGAACAATCATCCGTATTCATTCAGTCATGAACGGTTGCCTATAACCAAAATCTCCTCACAGGGACTGATATTTCCATTTCGACTACCTCTCATATACCGGCATTGGTGGATTCCGTAATATGTGATGGACTTAACAGATGTTATGAACCTAAATAGTAAACTCGCTATTTGGGAGAATACAGGTGCGATACCTATCTTACGCTCCCTTGCTTTGCATTTGTTTGTATGTGTAGTTATTTCGTTAATTTATTATATACGAATTTAAATAGTTCCCTCATTTGCTTTAATTGTAGAAACGAGAATAACAATAACTTAATGCATAAGTTGCCCAGCAATATCAAACAATGGCTACGTCATTTCGATGTTTCTATTAATTCCTATTGCGGTTAATACAGCCATGACAGTTACCTTCTTGGCCATGGATGTCATGACTAAGTTGTAATGGCAAATCCTCTTCCTTGGCGAACTGTGGTAGAAAATTTTGCATACGATACACAGTTATATTTGTTATTCTGGCTATGGTCATGCAATTATCTATTGCATGAGTGCATGCTTTCTATGGCAAAGTTTACTTTCATGTAGTACATTTTGCATTTGGATACACATTTTCTCTTGTAGTTGTGGCTATGTTATAGGTTTTCATATTGCATAACTACTTGCTCTTACTGTTTTAGTATGAATTTCCTTGCATTTTTTTCAATCCTCCATTTAGTGTGGTTTTCAGCATGAAAGGACTGTACGTAATGCTGGACTTTGCTTTCACACGAGTTTCATATTATCTGCTCAACAATTGCAAATCTCGGTTAGTTGCTGAAATTTTGTCATTGACTTGGTGGTTACATCTATCATATACAACTAAAGGATATACAGTCCATAGACCCGTTAGGTAACAAATCTCTTTTGGTTAGGTTCTGTTGTTTGGCATCAATGTCAGCATGACTCAATGAAATTATAAACGCTCCTTATTAAGGTCTGCGACAAGCTAGAGGCTTCATAGTTACCAGCAAGACCTGACAATGTTGTTAACAGTGTCCTCCTATTCTTCTTCCCCTGCCTTTCATAGACTTGCATTATTTAGAATTACGTATGGATAAATTTTATGTTATGCACAGGTTAAATATGGCCCAATTTTGCAGACTTACTGTTTCACATGGCAAGCTGTGTGGAGTTGGGCCCTTGAAGTTTGACGATAAGCTTAACTGAACTGCATAAACAAACCTTCATTACCTTATCACATTGGGCCTTTTAAGGCCTTTTAAGCCCAATTAAGAGATTCCAATAAGTTAACCCAATTTGATCAACATTTATAATGGATTTTATTATGGCTATCGATTTGAGCATCGGTTTAAAAGCAGCCGCGACAACTCATTTACCCAAAAAAAAAAAAAACATTGTTATGGAGTTGAATGGCAAGATGATGATATGAACTTCGCTTATACTGACGGGATTCAACTGACTAAAAAATTTAATATATGGCTGTTATAAAGTAGCTTATGTCTCTTCATGTCTGGGAGTTTAATGACATACCCATATATAGCATTAACCTGCCCTATGGCTACGGCTAGGGGGAATGCTTCTTCATTGCATGTATAGCACGTACCATTGAGTGCTTTAATATAGGACATGCACACTGGGATGACTTATGAGCCTTTCCCACTTACCAAGTTAGGCCCGTTCATCTCCATATTTATTTCACAAATGAGTCCTCCACCCATTTCAAGATTGTTGCAATCCAATGACCTGGCCGTTATATTGCATGTTTCACTAGCCTCGTCAACTCTCACTTTGTGGATCTTCATTATTCGCTACCCATCTATTTCCAGCTTCATTCGTGTAAGTTTTTAATCACAAACATTGGCTGTTAACTTTCACGGTATGGATAAAAATCGCCTGACACCCCGACATGTGTGCGTTTGGTGCTGAATTGTCCTCTTCATTCGCTAATCTGTATATCTGAATTGTTACGTTAGTATTTCCTTCATTATTTCCATTGTGAGATTTTTCTAGTGTTGTCATTTCTGTATGTGTATATGGATGATCTTTTAAATCTCTAGTGCCATTACCTCATCCTATATGCCCACCTTATACATTGTCGGCGTCAAATATTTGTACTGAAGTTGCACTGGATAACAACTTTTGTGTGTTTATCATAGACTCTTCATTGACTTTGCTTTCTGTGTTTGCCAGGTTGGAAGCAAGATGTCAACGTTTTTCCTCTTCCTTCATACTGGCGAAGGCCAGTGGCCGTTGTTAACAATTAACTCTGACCGAGTTTGTCTATATTATTTGGTCATGACTATATCAGCCAGGATTCCTACTCTCACCCTTACTGACTATAGGCAACTACAACTTTGGGTCCATTTTCCCTGGGATGGTCAGACGATGTTTTTAGAATCTGATGACGACGTCATGGACATGTTCCCCTTCTACCAGCTCAGGGATGAACAGACGATTGTGTTTAATTTCCAAGAGCGTAGTGTAGAAGAACGTGAACTCCGACAACAGATTCATGAAGTCGAACGCCAACGGTTTAAGCACCCACTCATAATCGAACAACGACGCCACTACCGATTTCATCTTCTGCAAGATCGTCAACTACGCCTTGAACACGGCGACATCGTTAGCAGCGACGATAGCAATAGCGTTGGAGATTAAGTTACTCACTCTGAATCTATGTTCTTGTAATTTATTGATAATTTTCGCTGGCCACGTGTCGGCCTTTGAATGGTTGTTTTCGCTCTCTCTTTAATTCTTTTTGAAGCTATGTGGTCCTCCTGCTGTTTATGAGAGTCTTGGTATATTCCAATACGCTTTAAATTTCATCTTCATGCAATCTTGTTTCTTATTCCACACTTCATCAATGTCTTGGTGTAGGTACTTGCTTTGTGGTTTTTTTTTTAATCCATTAATGCACATATATTAAAGCCTGAATACTAAAATAATACTAAACTAAATCCCTACATGATTTCTTTATTGTTCTCATCCATTATGTCCACTCTAAAGTCCGTAAACCGCCTATATAGTAACTGAGTGGCGACTCCATGTTTTGGGTTGCCTCTCTTACAAACCTTGGTTGCTAAAAGAGCTTTCACATGGAATAGCAAAGGTTGATAATATACAACAACGATTAATAATTTTTTTTTGTGCAATTAATAAATTAGCCCACATCTCTTATACTAGCTCTCCAGCCTCGGACTATTTTTTTTCAAACTCCGATTCGCCTTTTTGCATAACCTCGAATTGAGATCATATTTAGCTACAATATGACAGCATTAACTCAAAAGGTTGAATACCGTCTGATTCAATTTTTTCTATACTTTTTTGCACGATCACACATGTTTCACATAAATACATTGGGCAACGACACGCAATAGTTAATTAAATACTTGTTAGCTACAAATACTATATTTGATCGAAGCCCTTTTTGTCATTGACAAGATAGTTACACTGTTTAACTTGTTGTCATCAAAGTAGTTCGAATGATAGGGATCCATACCGTAATTTCAAAGTTGAGGACAAAATATATCCTATTAATGCAATCCAACTAAGTCAAATAACGTACTAAACATAATTTCTATTAAGGCATCCATAGTAATAGTTTAAATATTCCGAGCCATTGTAATCTAATGACCAAATTAGCTCTTCCATTTCGACTGAGCTTCCTATTCACATGGCATAGCAAATTTGTTTATATATTTTTAATCTATGATTCACATGGCGTTATTATATTTTGCTAATATAATAACGATCTTTAAACTAATCAGCATTATTATGCATCGACTACATGGAAGCTATGTCTAATGACTCCTTTGTTCCCAAAATTAGATGCTCTGTACTCATTTCCCACAGCTATGTACATCACTACTTCAGACATTTCCTGCGTCCAATTTCCCCCCCAAAGATTCGTCAATGTTTTTAAATAAAAATGACCCCGTTTTGGGTCACAATGCTATTTGTCCTGCTCCCACACTTCCAACAAAAAATAATATAAACACAAAACCAAAAATTGGAGTGCACCCGTTCTAATATAACCCATATACACACCAACCTTACTTAAGCGGTTGCCTCTCGAACCGTTTTAGTATCATCTCCAACATTAGTCATACAGTTACAAAACCTTATGTGCTTCACCGTGTTCCTCTTATTTTCCACCTACCAAACACATGCGTTCATATTGTGTCTCTGCTCGTTCCAACACACGTGCCCGTTCAAGGTTTCGAGGTGACATTACCATTTTCAAAAGCATATTTACCCATGTTGCGTCTGAATGCTCCTAAATGGGAATTAAAAATAGTTAAGTGCTTATGTATTATATTAAGCTTATATCAACTTATCCACAAAGTCAGATGTGATTATCTTACCATAGTCCCTGTCGGTTGGAGTGATCCCCTAATTTCCATAAACTTCATAACAAAAATACCACAGTCATAGGAGTTTTGCTGCCTTGGTACCTCTTTGTTGGTCGATATGTCGAAGGTCGTAAAATAGAGGTCGCCTTTGCCAACCACCGATCTCTGGTCTGCCAGCACCGCATCTAGTGCACGTAGCTACAATATTGAAATAGTTTTTCAGACGACAAATTTATGCGATCAGTCCATTTAACATTACTACACGAAATAAGGGCAGATGATCACAATAAAAGGCAGTTACCACTCTCTATCCCATTCTCTCATTTGACCTATTCGGCACAGATGATAATAGGGAGTCCCAAATCTCAGTTGTCTTCCTCCTAATGCACACCACCATTGCAAACCAATGTGCATTACCATCAAACATTGACACATATATCTGTCACATGTAAACCTCCTTCATTTACAGGCAATAATCAGGGGATTACCCTATTCGAAGTCCATTATCATGTAATTGAACTACACTCAATACAATTATAACATTAACTACCATATGTAGTCTTGCATTTGTCTATCCATTCTTTAAATTTTTTGTTCAGCCTTGTATTTCTGGATGCTGGCAATATCACAGTCTATAACCTTCATGTTGCACATGTAAAACCAAACACACTATATTTTTCGATAACCTATAACCTTCATGCACACTAAACTTTTTCTATACGGTAGGATACAACATGACTATAGTACAATATGCAGCATGTCTTCAACTGATGGTCCCTGACTCGAATATAAGGTCCATGCGTGGTGCTAAACTCTACATTCGTGTCAGGTCTAAGTAAATGGTCATTCCCTTCACCAAGTAACAACCACAAACTACGCAACACAAGTATAACAACACAAGTACTTTTTCCAATATTTGACAAATTTACCTCAGTACAATTCCTAATATTATGCATATAACTAGTTCAAAAATGGCTAGCCATCTCCACAGCTGCTTCATCCAGGTCTGTTGCCCGCCTAACCGCTTCCTGTATCATCGCTTTGATATATTATTTAAACATCGTAAGTTTTTAAACCGCGTAGACCGCAGTGTCCTAGTGGCAATTGACAATTTGAGAACTTGTAATCCCACTTACAGAAAATCCAAGTGGTAGGTACCATGTCGTTTCACCATCCGATCGCTGCCTCTGATGTTCCTCTGCCATTAGCTCGGCATACGCATCCATAACCTGCACAAAGCGTTAAGAACCAACGAAATTATCAAAGGGTGTACACTTAGTGAAATTTGTAAGTGCTGGAGACATCTATTTTTTTAAATCATTTCAACTACAAAACGTACTTCCAAGGGTACCATATTGTCCACCCATGACTCTGGCCACAACGTTCGCATGTTGAATCGGGTTGCATGCGTTAACTGATACCTGACCAGAATTTCGCCGCATATAAATAATTATGTTTTTAGTCCTTGATAGGTGTCTATTTATATATCATTTTCATATTAATCATCCATGTTTCTTTGCTATATTCCTTGGTATTTTTATATTTTTGTGTGGTTTTGATATTTGTAGGAGTTTTGGAGCAACTGGCACAAAAATGGAGTAAAACCCTTCATTTTCACCTCTGCTAGTCAACCATCTTCTCGGATTTAATTGTCTTGATATACAATGAATCCGATGACATGTTATATACCGTTGGAAAGCTCTCAAAATCTATTTTCTAGAGAAATTTACGGTTCATAAATCCATTCAGTGTACCGAAAGTTATAATCAAAACAGTGTGAGAAGTGTAGAAATGTAATCCCACAAATCACTATAGCTTGTATAATACGGGGCACTGTAGCAGGTTACTGTAGCAGAGTATATAAACATATTTTAGGGTTTTATTTTCATGACTTGAAGAGGGAAGAACATGGTGGAGGCTGCAGCCCTGGAATTCTTTCATCTCTTGGAGTTCTTGAAGGAGAAAGGAAGCTTGGAAAGAGGAAGAACTACATCCAAAGAGAATTACATCATAATTTGCTAAGTTTTTCCCTTCCCTTTCATTTTTTGGAATGTCTCCATGTTGTATTGTATTTACCATGTTCTTAAACATGTGTAACTGAATTTGAATTGGTTGAGGGTGATTTCAAAGCCCCTGATATGGTTTTTGTAAGTTGATTGTGCAAGAAGTTGTTATCCAATTCTCTAATTGAAGTTGCTTGTATTTTCCCATGTCTAATGCTTATGATTGCTGGCTGGATTGTATTTGGGTGGCCAACTAAATATAATCTGGATATTGTCTATTGCTAGACTAGAAATCTTGATCCGTAATTGTCTTGAATTTCTAATCCTTAGTAGCAAAATTGTGATCAGAGATTGCAATTGGAGAATACAACCTAAGTTAAATAATCCGAGCTTGTGTGTTTATTGCTTAGATCAACCTATCTTTCTTATTGTAATGCATCCATTGAATTAAATTTAGAGAGCTTGTTCTAGGTTGTTTAATGGATAGAGATTAAATAAAGAGCCTGTTTTATTTAACAACAAAGTAAGGAAAGATTGGGATAACAGAGCTTGTTGTTATCTACGGTTGATAATTTCAATGGTGTAATTGGATGACAATTCTACAATTAATTCGCAAATCCATATCTTGTGGTAGAGAAGGATCCCTTAACCAGGTTTCTCTCATTGATTTTTCAATCTGTTTAAATTTGCATTGTGTTATTCTTCACTTGCATTAATATTTCATCTAGTTAATCAATCAACAAAACCCCCCTCATTTAGTCTATTGTTGCTTTCGAATAAAAAATTCAATTAGAATCAATCCTCGTGGGAATGATATCTTACTCATCACTTTATTACTTGTGCGACTAGTATACTTGCTAGTTTCGAACGCATCAAGTTTTTGGCGCCGTTGCCGGGGATTGATTTTCTAATCGATTTGTTATTTTGTTTTCATTGTTGATTCATATTTTTGTTTGTTTTTCTTTTTTGATTGTTTGTGTTTAGACGACATGGCAGTAAACTTCCATCAGTTCAGTGGCGGATTTGAGCCACAACTACCATGGAGAGTAAATGAGGTAAGCACTCCGAACATTGAACAACAACTTTCTGAGTTAACTTCTCTTGTGGAAAACATGGCTGTAGGACATATGCAGAAATCTTATGCATGTGAGGTATATTCTACCATGGAGCATCCAATCGACATGTATCCAACTTTGCAAGAAGATATATGGAACAAGCCAATGCCATGGATGGATTTCCAGGACAAACAAGGCAATGGTATGATCCCTTCTCTAACACTTACAATGCTGGATGGGAAGATCACCCTAATTTCAGTTACTGGAATCATCAACCAATCGTCCCAAATGCCATACAAAATCAACTACAAGGTTTTAATCAACCTAGAGTGCAGCAACCATTTCAAATGCAACCACCACCAATGCCACAACCAGCACCACAACCAGCTCCAGAAAACTCAGGTATGTCACTCCAGGATATTGTTAATGCACTTGCCACTAACACAATGCAATTCCAGCAGGAAACTGGAGCAAGTATCCAAAACCTGGCAAATCAAATGGGACAATTGGCTACTAGCATGAGCAAATTCGAGGGCCAAGACTCAGAAAAATTATCTTCTCAAACGGTGTCAATCCAAGAGAGAATGCTTGTGTGATAACTTTGCAAAATGGAGAGCAATTAGATGTCTTACCAGGAAAATCACAAACTGATGAAGGAGATGACACCACATCCACTATGAACAAAACATTGACTTCTCAGGTAAATCCTATAACTCCCATTCCTTCATATGTTACTCCTCCACTTTTTCCTAGTAGATTTGCAAAATCGAAGAAGGATGAACAAGAACAGAAAATCCTGGAAACTTTTTGTAAAATCGAGGTAAATATACCACTTCTGGATTCTATCAAGCAAGTACCTCGTTATACAAAACGTCTCAAGGAGTTATGCACCAATAAGAGAAATTTAAAAGGGAATGAGAAAGTAAGTGTGGGGGAAAATGTTTCAGCTATATTGCAAAGAAAAATTCCTCCGAAATGCAAAGATCGAGGTACGTTCACCATTCCACGCACTATTGGTAATACCAAGTTTGAAAGAGCTATGTTAGATTTAAGAGCATCTATTAATGTCATGCCATATTCTATTTATGCTTCTTTAAATCTTGGACCTTTTGCGAAAACTGGTATTAGCATTCAACTTGCTGATCATTTTAATGAATATCCCAAAAGAGTTGTGGAAGATGTGCTTGTGCAGGTAAATCAATTGGTTTTTCCAGCAGACTTCTATGTCCTTAAAATAGAGGATGAGACATCTCCTAATCCAACTCTGATTCTTTTAGGGAGACTATCCTTGAAAAATGCTAGAACCAAGATTGACGTTAATGATGGCACTTTCACCATGGAGTTTGATGGCAAAGTGATTCGTTTCAATATTTTCGAGGCAATGAGGTACCTTAGTGACTTGTATTTTGTTTTTGCAGTTGACATTATTGATTCTTTACCACAACAATGTTTTGAGTTAACTCGCAAGGATGGATTGAAAATGGCTATTAGTGAGCATATAGGGACAGAAAATTCCAAAGAACCAAAAAGGTTGATACAAGTGTCCAAAGAAATGGAGGAAGCTATGGCATGCTTAGATGAGACTATAGCTATAATCACAAACAGGTATGATGTTTCGTACATTGAATTGCCTTTATTTAATGAGAAACTTCTTCCTTTTGTGATGAAAGCCAATACCTTGGAGCTTAAGTCACTTCCAGATCATTTGAATTATGGATTCTTGGGTGAGAATGATACTTTGCGAGTTACAATGGAAATGGGCCTTGCACGAATACAAGAAGATAAACTCGTCCGAATACTTACAGATCATAAAATAGCTATTGAGTGGACAATTGTTGAAATCCAAGGCCCATCCATATGCATTGACCGTATCTTGTTAGAAGAGGGATCCAAGCCCATTAGAGAAGCACAACAGAAATTGGATCCTCCCATGATGGAACAACGTCGGGCTGAGGACGTTAAACCAAGCGCTTATTGGGAGGCAACCCAATGTTTTTGAAAAATAAAAAAAAAGAAGAAAAGAAAAATAAAACGAGGTAATAATGATCGATTTTTGTGTCTCAAGGAGATTCCTTTCGTAGGCCATCAAATTGATCAGGTTTATCTCTCTTTGCCATCTGTCTTATTTGTTTTTATATTTTTTACTTGTTTTTGACTTTTGTTTGCTATTGTGTTGTTATCTCTTTTATGTGTCTTTAGTTTCGTTTCTGCTCTTTTCTTTTCCTTCCTTTTGTTTAATTTGATTATTCCGTACTTCGAATTCATTTGTGCAGCAACTTGAGGAAACATTCAAACGGGAGTTGAAGCCATTGTCTGAAGGTTTGAAACGTGCATATCTGGGAGAAGAACAAACTCAATCGCATTATCGGTAATATCTCTCCTTTTTTCCTCTTCAATGGATGCTGATATCTTTCTGTCGAACCTTCGTAAATATTTTCCTTCACTTCCTCAAAATGCTGTGTTTAAAATTTATAAAGTACGGATGACTAGACTTAGGGTACTGATGCTCTTAAATCTGCCTGCGGAAATCCGATGGCTTATCGAAGCCAAGGTGAGATTGTCCGGTGAGCCAGACATTAATCTCGCAAAATACATGCCTGGTCTAGGAAAAAGCTACTACGCCAAGAGGCGAAGAGCGAAAAGGTTACAAGTATGTTATAAATGTGCTAGATGGAATTGTAACCAGACTTGTCGTTCATTAGGTTTTGCGTCCAGGAATAGAGAAGATAAACTTTCATTTATTAAGAATGGTTTGAGTAATGAGTCGCTGGATAATGTTTTATTAACTCTTGAGTCACATTCTTGTGGACTTGTTCAGCGTGAATTGCTTAATCTATGGACACAATTTCGTGATGAATTGCAGTGTTATAGTCTAGGGAATCTGACTAAAAACGACCCTGTTTGCCAGTTTATAAGAAAACTGAATGGGAAGCAAATCCCCGACTCATAGAAGGCGTTTCAGCCGTTACTGGACGTAAAACCAGAGGAAGATGTGAGCCACAATCACAACTACTTGTATATTTGAATGTGTGTTGTTGTTGTAAATTTTTTTTTCTTGTTTCGTTTGATCTGATTATCAATGTTGTTTTTGTGTTGTTGTTGTTTGTTGATTTTGTTTGTTTTAATTTCAAGTTTTTTTTTTGACAAACCATATGACTACCCTATGGCATAAGTACACGTGGGAGACAAGTGTGGAGGTTTTGTCAACCCCCGCCGAAAGTGTATCTCCATTTTACATGCTTCACGTGGGAGACAAGTGTGTAGGTTTTGTCAAACCTCACCGAAAGCATATCTAATTTTTTCAAATCTTGGGGCGATAAATCTGCATCGAGCAACCCCACCGAAATTATGTCCCCATGTGTCAAATTTGAGAGTTTTACGTGTGTATATATCCATTCTCCATATTTTCAAATGTCATTATTATAACCTGTCTTACACTTGAAAAGCATATTACCTAACGTGCATCATTGTCTTACACAAGGTTAGAGCACTTGTAGACATGGAGAAAACACCAATTCGGCGATTCCAAACTATATGCGTATTTTGTGGATCGCAATTTGGTAAAGATGGAGAGTTTACAACAGCAGCTCTTGATCTTGGTAGGACATTAGCTGCGAGGGGTATTCATTTGATTTATGGAGGGGGTAGTCTTGGGTTAATGGGGTGTGTGTCGACAGCTGCATCCTTGGGAGGAAGTAAAGTTCTCGGCATTATCCCTAAACCATTAGCTGTGCGAGATATCATAGGCAACACAATAGGGGAAGAGTTACAGGTCTCTAGCATGCATGAGCGTATTGCACATATGGTCATTAAATCTGATGCATTTATAGCTTTGCCCGGTGGTTATGGTACATTAGAGGAGATATTTCAAATCACCTCTTGGGCACAGCTAAACATCCATCGGAAACCCATTGGTTTATTAAATGTCAATAGTTTTTTTGATGGTTTGTTGTCTTTTCTTGATCAAGCAGTAGAAAAAAACTTCATCTCACAGTCAGCGAGGCAAATCCTGGTTACAGCTTCAACTGCAGGGGAGTTAATTGACAAATTACAAGCATTCGTCTATTCGCCTGATCCAACAATAGCTCGGATAGATTGGTTTGGAGAAGGCAATAAGAGGCGTAAACTGGATTTGACAAATTACCATCCATTGGCATTTGGGTTAACAGCTTCTCAGTTACATCCTTAATCATATTATGAGTGGCTGTGATGATGTCTTCCCACCTCCTTTCCTGTACCACCAATGCTTGGACAGAGTTCTCCATTATCTTCACACGCTGTAACAACTCTTGCTGTCTTGTGGTTCCCTTGTTTCGATCTTCGGTTCCTGGTAAGTCGACACCTTGGTGCACATTACTATTCCTCTGCACAAAAAAAAAATAAATTAGTTACTTTCTACAAATGCAAGCTTTTTACATAAGGCCTACTATGGTCAACAACCCCTAAGCAGGCTTCACCAAATGGAAGGACTATCCATTGTATCCATAGTAAACCCAGTACCTCGTTTAGCCATATTGTCATGCATACCATTGCTGCACGTAACCCCCTTGAAATGTCCTTCCCTGACCACGATATAAGAGGTCTAGATTGTGTATGTGGCCTTCTAAGCCGTTGACCCATCGTCCGAATCATGACTAACTGCACACGAACCACAGTTAATAATCATTCCCCGTGGCCTTATGTCTTTAACATCGCCATCATCCATATTGGAAGCAGTTGCATAACATCGACATCGACGTGGCATCATAATGGTCGACGAGATAAATTGTTTTTTTCAATCGTTACCAATATTATCATTTATATTAAATACTTTTAAGCCAATATAACGGTAGTTATAGAAGCCATGAACCTCAATGAATAGAACACATCCACCCACATGTCTACATTCATGTCCCTTGAAGGCTCTCACCGCAGCTACAAATCTCATGAAGCAGTAACTAGCCCAGTTGTAATGCCTTATTTTCTCAACATTTTCCACCGTGTGTAAATGCCTTGGATCCAACACCAAGCCTGACGTCGGGCACAGTAACGTGGTTAATGCATATAACATGAAGGCGACAACAAAGCTGTGCCCTGCATCTACTATTAGTTGCAACATCTCTTCCAATTTTGCAACCAAAATCCCTCTCCCACCACTGCAGAATTGCCTCTGAGTTCTGATACATCAGAACCATGGCCTTGAACGAGCACTGGCATTCCACTGTCATGGATGCCCATGGTCTCTGTAAATGTCCAAGAACTCAGCACACAACATTGGCCATCAACTTGTAATATGCATGTCTCAGGGTCGAAGGCTTCTAATAACAACGTACACAATCGATGTCGCAGTCGGCCAGCCCTGATATGTAAGAGGTTGCCAAACCCGATCTCCTCGATTGCTTTTTTCTATGCCCTTGAAAACTTGGATACCATCCGGTGGAATCGATGTGGACTACATCGCGTCTGCAATGGCTTAACAGTAGCGACAGGTTTTCCTTTGATTGCACTTTTGGGCCCTGATTTTGACGTTTTGACAGGGTCCTGATATGTGGCATATCTCGCCTTTTCAGAGGCTAGAAGTGCTTTCCACCTATCCCTAATTCCTTTCTCCACCTGTATTATACCAGAGAATTACCTTACGAGGTAAGAAATTAATGCTAGTTAAATGCATAAGACAACTCATTCGCTTCAGTGTTCGGTTTTCGAACTTATCTCACCTCACTCTGGAATATAATGCCATTGTCATTCTCCCGTAGTTGCAGTATATGTTCCCTTCTGCAAGAAAGTCACCCATGGTTTGAGTCAATTTTTAAGACACTTATGCAGACATTATAAGAAAGTTAAGGTTATAATACAAGTTTTTTAATATCGTCTGCGGAACAACATCGGTTATACATTATAATGCTGAATACTTTGACCACGTTAGCGTTTCCTTTACACAAGGTTTTATACTAAAACTTGATTTGTATTCCGTAATGTTAAAGAATGGATGAAATGCATGAAAACAATGATGGACATCAATGAGGGCGTTTCGCCGAAATGCCGCAATGTCAAAGTTGTATTTGGCAAATGAAGGTCATTACAAACGGACACTTACCGAAAATTAATCCATTGCGAACCTCGTCTTTCCTTCTTGCATCCCTCCGTTGTTGCTCTAACCTTGTTATGCAACCGTTGTGTATCCTCCATATCTGATGTCGTATTCTTCTTGGCCAGAGGACCTTGTAGAGATTATATTTGTTTTTACAATCATCGTCTAACACATAAAAAATATAGCATTCCCATGACCGTAATAATGAAAAATCTATGGCTGAATTCATGGAAGTGCGAAAGCATTTCTCTCAAATCTTGGGATATATTGGTTAGATAAACTCAAAAATGCTCTGTCGCCTCTTTTTTCGTTTAAACCTTGTCACCCTCGCTTTGAACTGCTATAACCGAACCACCGTAGAAGGTAGAAGGTCTAAAACTTATGGCGTAAATTTATGACTAGATGACGTGTATTCCGCTGGTTGTCCAAAGGTTTTGCCGGCGTAGAAAATGAAAAAATAAAATGTGGACGATATTTATGAATATATATCCCCTCGGATACTTGCAGTAACTTCTCTGGCATCTTTGCCCAATGACTGATGCGTCTCCTTCTGACAAAATAAATTGGAACTTGCCGCCAAAGTTTTGACTGCCTATTACTCTAGCAAAAGTAAAAATATTTTATAGCTACAGTCGCATTCCACTTTCCTTTTCTTGTTCACCCGCCTCAACGCAGAATGATGTGCAACCTTTTTTAAGTTGCCAATATTTTTAATTTGCCATTTATCTACTCCTTTCAACCTCGTAAGATTAACATGGGAGATGCACTGCTTAGTTCATTCAATACTAAGTACGATTCCTCTTTTTTTAAGACTTATAGTCCAATATAGTTAGACGTGGCGCTTCGATGTAATGCCATTACATTTTGTAACGCATACCATAGACGACCTATGTTAATCCAAGCGTAACTACTCTACATTGAAATAAGCGTACATATAATTAATTCATTGAACAATTTTCACACTACCGTATGGGTATATACGCCGTAATGGAAGCCCGAGGGCTATATAAATTGAATGGGCTAGATGAATAGAAGAAATTAATGTCGTCTTCATATTAATTCCTATTGGCTACCATAAACAATCAACAACTAAACGATGGCCAGGGGACATATGGAATTAATATATATGGAATGAAGGCCAAAATTTGGGCGTACAATCTACTTGACATTGTCCATCTTAACACCAAAAATAATCGTTATTAATGCCTAACCATAACCACAATGGACGTGTGTGGGACCACGGTAGCAGAGGAAAACTATCTCGTAACAAAGCCAGGATAGTCCACTCAAGCGTCACAATATATGGAATTGTTATGCTAATGCAGTTGGATATATGACTGCCCATACGCGTGTGGTCCTTTCTTCATAAACTGATTTTTTCTTTGAAAGCCGATCAATATGTAAAATCCACGAACTTTAAGGAGGGGTTTGTCAAAGGGAAATGATATGGACTTAGTAGACAAGTCAAGTGCTCCGTGCGTCCTACTGAAATCATATTGTGACGGTTCCAGCTCTTCGCCACAATTGATCTTATAACCAGCATTTATTGAACCAGAGGTGTGTGCTATTTACCCATCCGCAATCAATGCCTTGCGGCCCCTTGCGAGGGAATGAAAAAGCTACACGTCAGTTTAGGGTCCTACTACGAAAAGGGAAGTCACATGGTCCAAGTTATGAGTCAAGGCCATCCCATTTTTTGGGAGTCCGATAGGCAAGGGTAGTCTATTTGTTATTGATTATAAGAAACCCGTTATGCAAGTGCCGTTTTGGTATGTAAGCGTTAACTACACCATCCCTAACGGAGGCCACGTATCAGGATTCACGAAACACGACAACACCGGCGTTATGTTATATATACACTAAACTGTGTAGTGATTCAGTTTGGTTACATGGATGAAATGGACTACCTTGTTATTTCAATAACTTATAAACGACAATAATCTAAAGTAATCTGGGCAATGTAAAAAAAAAAATCTAAGAAAAAGGACAAAACAATTTATTAATGTTACTATGCCATATCTTCGCAAGTGTGCAGCACAATAAATGTGAGAGATTTTGTTTGACCAAGAGCGTAGAGGAGAAATACTCACATACTTCACCCTGCATGCTGCACAATCAATTGTGGGACTCTAAATGGACCTACAAAACAATCGAAGATGAGAAGGGACACGAAACCTAATATAATTTTTCAGGTTCGAGTGTGACAGAGGGAGCTGCATTTATTATGTATGGCTTTCATAAATAGTAAGTGATGGAGAAACTTCTGCGTAATGTCAGCTGAATGGGTTCACATGTAATGTCACAATTTTTGAGGCCACGTCTCCACGAGTTACAGTAATTCGAACCCGTGAATATTTCAGATAACAAGGGAAGTCAAGGGCGCAATACCAAGAAGAAAAAATGATAACCTGGGGATGGCATATGGTAGCTATGTGGAGTGGTTAAAAGGGACCACAAGGAAAACCACATGTACAATCACTAACACATGTAGGTCCACATGGCTCTGACTAAATGTTATGTTCTCTAAGTTAAATAAATGCCAAAATACTATTCATTAAAACGGCTATAAGATGTTGAAAACATATCAATTTAACTTACAATTGTTCGATAACAAAACAATTCACATATGTGTAGGAAATAATGGGCACCAAACGATGAGTGATTGGCTATAATAACAAGGAACTATTTCCAGAGAGACATATGATGCAGATTAAACAATAAAATATTTAAGGGTACTATTTTTTTAATAAATGTCAAAATTGTGAATATACAAAATGCGAGTTATAAAGTAACTAGTATTCCATTAATATCGTCTTGTCCTTCAAAAAAGTCAAAATTGTTATTATGTACAAAAGTTATTATCCTCACAAAGGCTCAACAAATCGAAAAGCATAGCAAGGTATGAAATCGAAACTCAAGTGTATTAAGAGGCGAATACTCATACAGTAACAACATTTGAAAAAAGAAATGTCAATAACATAAATATTGCATAAAAGCTATATTTGTTTAATGAATCCTGCATAGGCGGACTTACATGGGGATCAGAGGGGGCCCAGGCCTCCCATAAAAAAATATAACTTTTGTTATACCCCTAATATTTTAGTAGTAAAATATACCTCCATATATATACCTAATTTTCACCTAAAATTTCTTATTTTTACATTGTCTAGCAGCCACCTCACTTCACCTTACATTATATTTCATAGATAAAATTTTATTTAATGTTTTTCTCCTGTAATTAACAGATTTCTTTTTCTCAAATCTTTATTTCTTCTTCTATAAATGGTCTACACTTGACACATAGTTAATAATTTTCTCCGTCCTTCGAAGCAAATTTATACCATGATCATTAATGTAATTAATTTCGACTGTTATATTTTGTAAATAAAAGTAATGTAGAATTTTTAAATTCTTATTCATTTCATTTTTAGTTCTTCACGGTTAGCTAATTTTAGAAGCATGATGTTGCAATGTAAATAAAGAGATATTGTCTGAGATTTTACTAAACCATTACAAAGGATTAACTAAATAAAAGCAATGATTTGGATACTTCATACTAATACTACAAGATGAAGAGTCAACTTGATGATGAATTTTCCTCTGACCTCTTTGATTAATTGGCCTGTATCGTGATGTCAATCAAAAGCTGGTATTAAATTAAACTAATCAAATTCAGTCTAAGATCTCGTAACTTTTAAATTTATTTACCTTCTTTATTGGTGTAATTTGAGAGGCTTTTATTGAATTTGTTTATAGTTTTTTTGAATAGAAATAATACGATCATTAATTTTTTATCAGTTATTGAGAGATATTTTAAAAGAAAATTTACTTTCGAAATTGGCACCAAGTTCAAACACAAGTGATAAAAGTTAAAAACAAGATTTTTTAATATTAATTTTTAAATATTTACGACAGAGAACTCAACAATGAAGTAATCATGCAACGTTTTTAAAAAAATCTTGAAAAATTAACTTGTTTATAATATGAAAACAAGTAAATGATGATTATGATTTTGCATTTGTAGAATAAATTAATTAATAAATTTTAATATTTTATATTTTACTTTATTGTGTTAAGATTTGTTGTGATAGATAATGTTGATTATATCCCTTATCTAAGTGTAAGATTAGTCGCAACCAGTTGATGATGTCCAACAACTAGGTGGAAATCAAAAGAACGGATGTATAGTTAAGTCACACAGCCCAATATATCTATCCAGGGACATCAAACAAGCTGTCAGTGCTTCTGACATGGTGTCAATTAGGCAAGACAATGTAGGGTGGTCAAACACGAAATAATGGCACAGGAGGAATGAGAGCCATATAAGACAACTCAGCAATGAATCCCCAATAGTAACAACATTACATGGATAAATGCATATTCGAAGGAGTAAATGCCACCGGGGCCTACAGTGGTGGAGTTGGCCATAACACTGGGGATGGAGTAATATATGACTTAAGTTGTTTTATTGGGTACCCTAATTAAAAAATTTGAGGATATTTGTGGAGGAGGTTGTTCCCACGTATACAATAGATAATATAGAGCAAGCGGTCTGCATCTACGGTTTGGGGACTTAGAACAACAAAGCAAAAGCTGTGATGCTCAAGAGTCATGGATCGGTGGTGCAGAACAGATGGTATGTATAGCATGTTAATTCATTACTGAACCAACTATGGGGGTCTAACATTACAAAAAGTATAAACGTCTTGTATGGAGGTTCAGGCAAAACCTGTTTTTATTTTTGTAGGGGGAATCGTATGTTGTCTTTGTAGGTGAACGACAGGGTATCTACGAAACATGGGAGGAAGCTAAAAGGCAGGTACACCGGTATCCAAATGCGTAGCACAAGTCATTCAAAACCAGAGAGGAGGCTGAGAAAGCTTGGGAAGACTTTCTAATGTTGCAGTCAGGTAGAACGCATGGCAACGATGGTTCTAGTTCAAAGTTCAAAGCAAAATCCTCTGAAGAAAGGGGGAATAGTTGGCAGCCGAGTACGCGTAAGTTATAATTTGCAATGTCTGTTCAGATTATAACGAAATTTAATGGTATGTAAGGTTGCTTTATGCGTAGCAAATCAAACTAAGCAGGAAATGTTGTATCAATGTCGCCAGGGTTGGGTAGTAACGACAGGAGGAAGGAAACAACTGCACACGTCTGTAATTGTATCCAAGGGCCATGTGTCACTGTAAGTGGAGGCGGCACCATTGTAGAAACAAATATATGTTCGGAGGGTGAGGGATCTAAAGGATGGAGACATGTTGAGGAGATGAGAAATGTAGCCGTGGAAAATAGACTATTGTGATTTCATGAGGAGATGGAGACACAATGTGTGACACATGTGCAAACTGTTCGAAGGACATGTGACACTGTGGCAGCGGACCTAAAGGAAATTCTTCGAGTTAAGCCCAATGAGTAAGACACGCAATGGTAGGCGGACATAAGCGTGAAAAGTTTTTCGATTGGCAACAATAGTGTTTGGTTGAAATGGTTTTGTGTTTGCACTGGTAGACACAATGGCCATTGAATGGGGTGGTATTGTCTGTCATTATGCCAACTATTCACTAAAAACTTTGATGTACTTCTGTTATAATAAATGTGAAAATAGGTTGTGAACCTGGGTCCGGATATATGCATAGGAAGATCATATTAAAATAACCCTACATTCCTTGAATAAAGAACAATACCAAACCTTGGATGTATGATTAATGTGTAAAAGAAACAATATTGAACATCTAATTTCATGCCGTAAGATCGTGAGTGTTTAGGCATAATCATCATAATGTTGTTGAAACACAGGCCACGAAATTAAAAAAGTAGAGTGCATTGGTCACAATGCAGAGTAAGAAATTGAACAAATAGTACAAGTAGCAGTTGCTAACCTTTTTTAATTCCTTCCAATCATATGAAGTTGAACAATTTAAGGTAATCGTAGTTGGGTAAGAGATTAGTTCGCAATTGACAATTCATTGTTACAATGCCTTCTTAACCCATTCATAATCCAATTAATATAAACACAAAAAAGGATTAAAGGTGTAATTACAAGACGAATGATGAAATCGCTTTTCTAGTGGCATTTCGACCGAAATATTTATGTAACAAATATCCTTCATGCAGTAATAGTAATAGTAATGACCAACTTGAACAATAATAATAAACTCACTAGGGCAATGGTAATTCATCAAAAGAGTTTAACATATTAATTAAACCTATTATATTAATTAATTTCATAAACCATATTTTGAGGTGAGCT
This sequence comes from Boswellia sacra, assembly GCA_013180625.2. Taxonomy (NCBI): domain Eukaryota; kingdom Viridiplantae; phylum Streptophyta; class Magnoliopsida; order Sapindales; family Burseraceae; genus Boswellia; species Boswellia sacra. Next base: position 718,710 of record SNVD02013538.1, on the reverse strand, counting down.
ACGAGTGCCAATTCCAATTCCCATTTACAAAGTAGTGGAATTGCTTAAGTGTTGTAATTGTTAAATGTTAAAGTGTTTATACTTTGTAAGTTTTTATTTAAAAAATAGCACAAAATGAAATAAGGAAGTTTATTGATTATATAGACAGATGTTTATTGAGCGTGATAATGATGGAAAAAAAAATTCAGCAATGCTTCCATAACCATAAACTTATTGACTCATCATCCATCGAAGGGTCGACAGAGGATTTAGATATACACAACCTATCTTTTAAGAATATTTACACGTGTTGCGTCTGAATAGTTAAGTGCTTATGTCCTATATGAAGCTTATATCAACAAATAGTCGTACCAATAATTGAATTGAACATGTGTTACGGAAAGGGTGAAACTATGCAGACAGATCATATGTCATAATTCTCAGAGGCAACAAAGAAGCCATATGTCGCAGCCCATTGATAGCACATTGGGCTATGCAACCCATTAATGAAAATGATGTAGCCTAAACACGGTGATTATCAACTGAAGTGGTAACTGAAAGCGGGCCAGATATGCCATACAAATTGGAGGGAAAGATTAGGCCTACGGGGTCAGGGTAATAATTAATGTGTTTGGGCACATAATTATGTGTCTGTGGAGGGATTTAATTTGTGGATTAATTTATATACGTTTAAAGAAGGTAGTTTTGTTAATTAGAATTTGTTAATAAAATATGTAAAGAGGAAAACAAACTTTTGCCAAGATTAACAAATCGTGAAAATTAAACATATTTACTTGGAAGACTATTTTATCGAAACAATTCTAAATGGGACATAGACATTCAAATTTGGGTAACAAAGTAAATAAGGGCCAACTCATATTCGTAATCGAGTCCAGTCGGAGGTCTGACAGTTGCTAGTAAATGATGCAAAGCCTTAAAACATGAGGTCAAGGGGAAAGTTTTGGCTATTTTGGTAGGCTATGAGGGGTCGATGGAGCATAGACTGAAATTATGGGGTTTTATTCTACACAATGCTATCATTGGATGGAAAAGGATCATATGTTGAAATTGAGAGAGGAATAACAGAAGGTGGACAAAAATACCCCGCAGTTTGAGTCAGTATTTATTAACTATACGGGAAAAGCTAGGGGACAAAAGTTATATTTGGGGGAAAATAGGTTGGGGCAACATTGGGGGAGTGGATGGAGAGAAGAGATGAATAATTGGAAACCAAATGTAATGTGATGGCCAATCACGAGAAGCTGCAAAACTCCTGATTGAGTAAATCTATATAAACGTAGACGATGTCACTGGAACGAAGCAATTGTCAGCAAATTTGGTGGAATGTTGTGCTTTAATCGTGCAACTGAAAGGTTAAAAAAAAACCTCCAGGTGCCTATGAATGTAACTCCGGGAACATGTAGTATGACAAAGTGGCAACGTCCGTCGAAAAAGGTATGACAATTAACTAACATTCTGTTTTTTTGCTCCATACCGGTGGTATGTATTGTGATTAATATTCATGGGTGTCATTGCAATTTGGGCCAAGTCGGGAGTTGCATGCATTATTATACGGGAATTAGTATATAGGAATGGCAGGTGAGAAGATATTTGGAATGAAGATCGAAACCGAAGAAATAGGGGGATACAATCCAAGCAAGTCAGTATGGGAAGATATGGAGGAGGACGGGATGCAAGGTTCACATGGGGCGTCTACTGAAAAAGTTATAAGACGAATGTGTGTAAGTGAATGTGGTCGTTGCACCGAGGAAATAGGTAGTTTACGGGATGTCAGGGCGAAAATTACTACTGGAATACCTGACGAGAATGATAATATGAAGTCCAACAAGGATGGAAACACCAATGTATTGGCTGAAGGGGAGAAGGAGGTGTTCCGTACTAGTGGGAATAGGCAGGTGCTTGAGTTCGACTGCTTAGCAGATAGGGAGAAGTATTATATGGACCGTGCGATGAAAATGGGATTTAGTGTACGAAAAGACATACTACGCAAAGACTGCAGAGGCAATTGTATAGGGCGACGATGGGTTTGTGCTAAAGAAGGATTTCAGAAGGAAAAATGGCTAAATAGGACATACAAAGTGTGAGAACCTAGGGGACTAACGCGTGTTGGTTGCAAGGCAAGCTTTCGTGTGAAGTTGTTAAAAGGAACAGGAAAATGGCGGGTCATGGAATTCAATGATAGCCATACTCATAAGTTAGCCTCTGTGGATCAGGTGCAATTTCTAAGATCGAATAGAAAGGTGTCGGATGAAAATGTTGCACTAGGCAAAGGACTTCGTCAAGTTGGCATTAACACATCCAAAGCAATGGAGTACATGGTGGGGAATGCAAATGGTTATGACAAAGTTGGTTTCATAAGAAAAGACCTTCAGAATAAGATGGATGAAGAACGAAAGGCAACAGATGGTGATGGTGATGCTGAAAACTTAATCAACTACATCAAGGTGAGAAAAGAGGATGATCCGAGTTTGTACTTTGACTACAGAGTTGATTCTGAAAACAGGATACGATATATGTTTTGGAGTGATAGTGGCGCTCGGGCGGATTACCAAGTCTTTGGGGATGTAGTTGGGTTTGATGCTACATATAAGACAAATAGGTACAAGCAACCATTGGTTCTATTTGTCAGAATAAATCACCACAGGAAGACTAATCTGTTTGGTGTTGGATTGCTAGCAGAGGAAACAGTAGAGGCCTATACTTGTTTGTTGGCAACATTTATGAAGTCAATGACAAACAAACAACCAAGAGGAGTGATAACTGATAGGGATAAGGCGATGAGGAAGGCAATTCAAACTGTTATGCCTAAGGCAACTCATCGATTATGCTACTGGCATCTGGACAGAAATGCAACAAGTAACGTAGGCGATGTCATTTTCATCGGCAAGTTAGCCAAACTAATGGTTGCGAACTTAACTGTAGATGAGTTTGAGAGGAAGTGGAAGAATTTGATTGAGAAGCGAGGACTGAAGGACAATGTGTGGACGCAGAAGTTATATAACGATCGGACGTTGTGGGCTCAAGCATACTTGAGAGAAGATATCTTTGGAGGGATGTGAAGTACACAGCGATGTGAGAGTATAAATGCATTCATAAACCAGTATGTGGGGAGTCACTTGACGTACTTGGAATCGTATAGGCAACTTGAACGGGCAGTAGAAAAGATGAGAAGTATTGAGGCCGAAGATGATTTTCACAACGAGTATAGTCAACCAATGTTGCAGACCCATTTACTGCAATATGAGGGGTAGGCACGACAAGTGTATACGAAGAATGTGTTTTTTTTTTTTTTTTTGTCAGGGCTAAGATATTTGGAGAAGGTACTGTAGTTGTTAATGACAAAATGTGTGTGGTAGGGGGAATGGTATATGAGTTATCCCAATTTGAGGATCGTAAGAAGACATGGATCGTCATTAGTCACCAATTGGAAAACAGATTTGAATGCTCGTGCAAGTTAATGGAGACGACAGGTCTTCCATGCCGTCATATTTTTTGTGTCATGAAGGCAGAACATGTCGAATATATTCCACCATGCATGATATTGTCCAGGTATACAAAGACAGCTAAGTTGAAAGGTACATCATTCGGTTGTAGCATAAATCAGGCCTGGACGGACACCAAAAGGGCAAGAGTTGGAGCAATGATGGAAGCCTGTAGGAAAATGTGCCAATTTGCGGCGGACAGTGATAAAGGATATAAAGAAGCAATGGAATGTATTTACAGAATGACACTGCGGGCACAAGAAATCATACGGCCAGATAAGATAGGTGATGAAGGCAAGGAAATGATGAAAAGGGGCAGAGATATTGTGAAGGACCCTCCAATTGTTAAAGGGAACGCCAATTGGAGACCAGGGATATGTGATAAAGGGAAAAGACAGCGCAAGTGTAGTAATTGTAGGAAGGCTGGCCACACGAAGACAACCTGTAAAACAACACATCTGGCAGTAGCAACAGGAATGAAGGAAAAGGTCAAAAATTCTGAACAAGCTGACGGTGAAAGAGCGGGAGGGAATGAAAGTGATGAAATTCGAGTTATGAGACCTAATGGGCTGAAGCCATGCTGTTATGGTGATTATCATTCGGTACAATCACCTGCCATGAATAAAAAGAATAATGACATTGCCGAAGATACCTATTATATGTACGCTGAGCAGTGGCCAAAAATTAGAGGGGCAAATGAGTCATCCACAAAAGGTCATAGCAAAGCCGTGAATGAAGCAATTAATATAAGGCCCACTGCAGACTCCCAATACTATGATTTCATGGGGTGGTGCATGAACCATAATATGTTAGTTTTTTATTTTGTTTTTTTAATCCTACAGATTTGATCTTTTCAATGGGTTACTCTACATTGGGAATGTTAATATAGTTGACCATGTAAGTTATGCAACTACTGATGTGACTTATAGGTGTCAATATTTGCGATTATGGTATAAGTTTCTTCTGATGTATTTGATCATATCTTTGTCTATTGCAAGGTCAGATTGATTAACATCATGCTTCATGTATGGCAGATGAAACATTAGGATAGTAGCTTTTGTTTTTTGGCAATGTGGGGTTGAAGCTGGGAGGGTTTTGAATGACACACATGCGTTCCTGGGATGGATGTTGATCCGCGTTGTAGTGCAAGTACAGTACGTGAATCTGTAAGTACCATAGAATCTCAAATACATATGCATATTTTAAAACCATTTACCAAGTGGGAGGGTAGGTAATTCAAATGAAACAGGGAGGTAAAACCATAGAGGCCACGTTAATAAATGCTTGAAGTAGTGTCCTGAGATTAAATGCTTAAATTAGTAGCCTGAGTATAGGAAAAACATTAATGTGTTTTAATGACAATATTGAGTGGTAATTAATGGGACTCATGTAGCACAGACCGAAACTGTGGTAGATATAAATGTATGTCATTTATGATGCTTTGGTTGTTAGCAGGTGGATAATTTTCAATGTTCTGAACCATGTACATTATCACTGAAGTTGGTCAGACAACTATGTATTCTGGTAACGCAGACAAGAGTGAAGATTGATAATGACAACATCAAGAAACTTCCCACCCCTACGGATGTATTTATAACCACTCTTATATGCTTTATTAGCCAAGCAAAAAGCCTGGTGGTGCAGTAAAACTTAAATGGTACTAATGTATGAAAATTTTGCTTACTTTATGTAATGCAACATTAAAACTTAAAAACAACAAATCGTTTAAAAGATGTTATTTTCCACATCTATTAACATTTGCTTTTCGAATAATTAGGCTTACTACGAGTATTAAAGTTCTAAATGGAAATTGATAAAAAATTTCTTGAACTTGTTATGCTACAATGTCCATTATATAGGGTGTGACCAGGTGGCATATGAATTGCAATGGCTGGATACACATTTTGACCAGCCGAAGTGACAAAATTAAATTAAATATTCAAATAGCAGTCAGTGGTGGATGCATGCAATAGTATTTTACCAAAGCCCTATTTCGATGGAAACCAGAAACCAGGACCATCGTATGTCTGTTGCTTTAAATGATGAACTACTGCATTAGATGTATGTGTTGGACAATTTCTGGTTAATCTCGGATAAGCGGATTTAATAATAATACAACAGCACAGCAGGCATCCATGTCATGAATTTCGCACATGGACTCCAACAACAACAGCTAGACTTTAATATGGGCTTTCTTCGGTGATGTCGTAGGTTTAATTTGATATGTTATGGTCGATAATGTGCGATTTTGAGTCGTTATTTGATTTTGTTCATTTAAATTTTATGTTGGAATAGGGGTTGGGCTCTCCAACAAATGGGAAGCAGATATGTCCAGTTTGTTTCCTCTTATAGCGATAGTAGAGGCTTTGAGCCACAAACAAAGAAATGCCCGGTAAGCTTTGGAGATCTGGCTCGACTTGCTAATGAATGTATATGTAATTCTCTGTCTCTCTCTCTCTGGCTCTCTCTGTCTCTCTCTCTCTCTTAGTTATTCGTTTTATTTGTTTTTTTTTCCTTCAGGAGAGACCATATTCAATTTTTTGGTGTTGTGAGATGAAATATGAGAGTCATGAATTTTGATGTCGTATCTTTTGAGCTGGGTTTTTTGCAGGTACGATTAACGAGCTAGAGGCATTGGATGAGCTTTATGAGAGTTTGAGTAGTTCCATTATAAAAGATGGAATGATTCACTCGGTAAATTTAAAAATTCATCTTTCACATTTGGGGCTCTGATATAAACAAAGCGTGGTCATAAAAGATTAGTCGCGGAAATCTTTAATCCATCTCGGTTTTCGATTGAATTTATATAACCCAGGCATGCCTTCGGGATCTCATCGGTATTGTAGTAGACAAATTTTGTGTAGAATAAATCTGAATGGTTCCAGTATGTTTCAGTTAACATATGTATCAAACAATGAAGGAAAAATTAATTTAATAGCTGTTTGAAGTAAGGCATTGAAGGAGTTTGTGTGAAAATTATGGAAAATATTGATGTAAAAATTGAGCTAAAACTTGTTTGTGGTAGAAATTTTTGTCTCCTCCTAACAAATGAGTATGCAGCGGCCTGTTCTATGAAAATAGTGATGTGCTTCTAGCGTATTGACATGGTTATTGTTAGCGTGTAGGCAGAGCTTCAATTACCACTTTTTCAAACTCCATTTGGCGTGAATCTTTTTATGGATCGGGTAATCACATTGGAATATCTCTTATGTATATTTCATCATGATTTGGACATTGTGTTAGCTTCATTATTTAGCTAGACTAGACAATGCTGCAAAGTGACAGAATTAAATTAATTATGCAAATTGGAGTCACAGTGGTTGACGCATGAACTAGTATTTTAACAGATCCCTATTCCAATAGAAACCAGAAACCAAGACCATCGTATGTGTGGTGCTTTAAATGACGAACTACTGCATTAGACGTATGTGTTGGATTATTTATGCTTAATATCGGATACTTGCAAACTAATTACGCCTGTAACGTTAATGCTCATGAAAACATGATTGTTTGGATTAAATACTGTGCAATTTTCACGATAGTGAACTTCACTATAGTTTTCAAGATGAGTTCTTACAGTGACTAGAGTATGGTGAGCTTATTAGAGTAACTGTTGGAAAAAGCTTGATTGGTTCAAAACTTCACTGTAATCTTTGCCAGGAATTCAAATTGGGGATATGAGAAAAGATAAAATTTTTGGTTCATTACCGTCAAGAGCAGACCTCTGTTTCAAGGCTACATAATAATGATACGCATGGCCTGTGACACGAATTGGGACATAATGTTTATGTAAGTAATAAGGTTCTCAATTTTGTGATTGATTAAGGTTATGTGCACCGGATATAATAATGCAAACCAAAGTTGCAATTACTCTAAAGCTTTAGTTCTCGATGACGAAAAATACATTTTAAATACACATAGTGCCAGGGGACAACTGTTTTGGCATGAACACTGCTTCTATGATCGAACTCATCGCATGACAAAAATACCCCGACAACAGAAATATGAAATTCAAGTATCTTTTACTTGGGGGAGGGTGCATGTTCGACCTATATTGTTAAACACCACAGCAACATGCATTCTAGATTCATAAATAGGGTGTCACATATTTTAATACCCAGCAAAACTCACATGATGTAGAACCCAGCAATAACCGTTATGATATGTGCACTTATGGATGTTGTACATGTACAAAAACCAAGGTGACAAACGTACAACATTTTTGTAGGACTTGCATAGCATGAAAACCCAAACACCTGGTAATCATTGCATCGACGAAAGAGGGGGAATTACAAATAAACCTTACAAAGTATAAACTTCAATGCATACAACATAAGCGAATTAAGTAAACTTTCTAAATTTTGTGGGTACCCCAACAAAATATTACAATTGACATGCAACATGCATTTACTGACGGCCGCTACTGACAATGCTTATAACATATTCTAGTTTCTGTAGGATGACTTTCATGGTCTCATGAGAAAGTGATTCGAAGGCATAACTGGAATTCACCTTCTCTTCTATCTCATGTAATCTATGTTCAATTCTTGCAGTCCAAGTGCATTGGGCATGATTTCGTATCTCGACCTATGCAAGAAAAATAAGAGATATTATAACAAAATATTTTGTTATATAAGATGTTCAGTACATCCAGTACATCAGTGGTAGTATGTGAAAAACGCAAAATGCAACTTCTTCAGACACACATATGGGTTAAAAAGGAAGAAATATATTTCTGCTGATGTAAGGCCTAGATTGGGAAAAGATAAAAACATATTTGACAATACCAAAGGAAGAATCTGATGAGTAATAACAGCCATCGTATGTCATATTAGTGACTCAAAATTTTTGGCAAGATAACAAAACATACGCTATGCCTGTGGCCTAGTCAATAACGTGCAATATATGAATAATTACGTACCACCAAACAATTGCCTATCAAAGCATGAACATATAATTTATAACAATATTATTTAAATAGGAACACATTAAAGAAACAGGGATAAACTATAACAACTATGTGCAGTATGACCTCATGTTCCACAAAACCAGATTGTTACTGTAACTTTGATAATATATAATAACATGAAGGCAAAGTAGAAACATAGGCACACAAAGCATAGGTCAACATAGACAGTCATTTATAATGTAGACAATATAATAAAAGGTATACCATTAGTGTCTCCCGGTGATGTTCCTTTCGTAACCACAATAGGCATCTTCGTATCTTTGCATCATTCCACCCTATGATTGGAGGAATTGATCTATCAACTAGGTCCAGTTGGGTGGAAGCATGATGCACATAGTATAGCTTCACCAACCAGCATTGATTAAAACAATCAACTGTTAAAAGCTCACTAACTAACACATATCTGATATGTCTACAATGATCATTCCTAAGAAAAAAATAGAGAAGAAGATTACCTGTAGAAATAGCAGGCAGCCCGATATGTTTGAAGACCTTAGGGTTTTATACCCTGTAACACTTTTACAAAGGGTGACAAAACAAATTTTCGACCAGTTTTTTTCACTTAGGTTGATCAAATCTTTTACAAGATATAGATAACGAGCCCTGACATGAGTTGTTGACGTTGGACAAAGCAACGTGCCCATTGCAAAAGGAACGAATGACCTCAGGAAGTCATCATTAGCAAATGTTGACTTTTCCATTATCTCTTGAAGACAAGCAAGCCGTATACCACTTGATGTACAACTGTACCTATTTCGTAGCTCTGCAATGTCAGATTCTAGACCTCTTGTGTTGATGGCAGATCGTCCATCGTTGATGCCCATTGTTTCTTTAAAGCTGTCTTCATTAATGGGTAATTCAACACCATTCACCGTTAACATAGACGTGACCAAATCCCAATTGTCCACAAGCTTTCGACATAAGGATCGTCTCAATCTCCTCCAATTTGAATGAACAATAGTCCCAAACCCAATACGGCTAATGGCCTTCTTCTGAGCAAATGTAAATGTAGAAACACATCGAAAAAACCGCTCGGGACTACACACTGTTTACATAATCCTAATACCCGAGGATTCATCTCCAACAATGTTGCCATGCAATTCATTACATATGATGCGTTCGAAACTAGCAAGTATACTAGTCGCACAAGTAATAAAATGATAAGTAGATATCGTTCCCACGAGGATTGATTCTAATTGAATTTGTTATTTTCCAGCAATAATAAACTAAACAGGGGGGGGGTGGGTTGATTGATTAACTAAACTTAATACGAAAGCAAATGAAGAATAACACAAAGCAAAGTTAAATGGAGTGAAAAATCAATGAGAGACACTTGGTTAAGAGTTCATTCTCTGCCACAAGATATGAATTTGTGAATTAACATAGAATTGTAATCCAATTACAGCATTGAAGTTATCAACCGTAGATAACAACAAGCTCTGTTATCCCAATCTTTCCTTACTTTGTTGTTAAATAAAACAAGCTCTTTATTTAATCTCTATCCATTAAACAACCTAGAACAAGCTCTCTAAGTTTAATTCAATGGAAGCATTACGATGAGAAAGATAGGTTGATCTAAGCAATAATCACACAAGTTCAGATTATTTAACCTAGGTTGTATTTTCCAATTGCAATCTCTGATCACAATTTTGCTACTAATGATTGGAAATTCATGACAATTACGGATCAAGATTTCTAATCTAGCAATAGACAACAACAGATTATATTCAGTTGGCCATTCCAAATACAATCAGTAAGCAATCATAAGCATTAGATATGGGAAAATACAAGCAACTTCAATTAGAGAATTGGATAACAATTTCTTACACAATCAACTCACAAAATCCATATCAAGGGCTTTGAAATCACCCTCAACCAATTCAGATTTAGTTACACATATTCAATCAGAATAACAAATATAATACAGAGAAATTCTAGAATTGAAAAGGAAAGAAAAAACTTAGCAAATTCTTTGAAAATCTTCTTTGTAGATGAATCTTCTTGGAATTGTAGTTCCTCCTCTTTCAAAATCTTCTTTCTCCTTCAAGAACTCCAAGGGATGAGAGAAATCCAGAAATGCAGCCTCCTCCCACGTTTTCCCCTCTTCAAGTTATGAAAATAAAACCCTAAAATGTGTTTAAATACTCTGCTACAGTAACATGCTACAGTGTCCCGTATTATACATGCTACAGTGATGTGTGGAATTACATTTCTACACTTCTCACACTGTTTTGATTACAACTTTCGGTACACTGAATGGATTCATAAACCGTAAATTTCTCCAAAAAGTAGACTTCGAGAGCTTTTCAACGGTATATGATATGTCATCGGGTTCATTGTATATCAATACAATTAAATCCGAGAAGATGGTTGACTAGCAGAGGTGAAAATGAAGGGTTTTACTCCATTTTTGTGCAAGTTGCTCCAAAACTCCTACAAACATCAAAACCACACAAAAACATAAAAATACCAAGGAATATAGCAAAGAAACATGGACGAATTGATATGAAAATGATATATAAATAGACACTTATCAAATTCCCCCACACTTAGACTTTGCTAGTCCTCGAGCAACTACGACAATATGAAATAAAACTAAACCGAAACAGAATCAACAAAAAATTAAAACACACAAATGCTTCATCTTGCAAATAGGCCTCAAAGATTGTACTTAATTATAACCCAAGGAAAACTTCAAAATAATGCACTTGATCAAGAATTTTATCCGAAAGATTAGTTTCGCTTCACTTCAATTCTTCAAGTGTGTGTGTGTAAAGCCATTCTCACCTGATCACTTGTAACCCGGATGAGTTTATGCATAAAAATGAATCATATTTAATAGTGAAGATTGTTAGCCCTAAGGCTACATGATAATTTTGATGAAAACAATACACATTGATTAATTGAGATTTGCTAACATGTTTATTTATGTGCAAGAGTAAGATCATTGAAATAATTTTAAAATCAAGAAGAGCCTTAAAATGAAGTGTTGAAGCTAAGGAGAAGACTACATGTTAAAGGCACCAAAGTTTAAGAACAAGGATTGACTCAAGGAATGTGACACATGAGTAATGTTCTATCAATTGGTCATATATGTCTCTACAAATATCCAAATGATGTGATTATTGAGCCTTTGGAAAGCTTACTCAATTTATAACATTTCATATGTTTTAATTAAATTCAAATTTCAAGTGCAAGGTTGTCCAAATCATCATGCAAGTTGAAAGACAAATGGAAGCAGCTGACATGAGCACCGAATACTCCTTTGGACATATCTTGAGCTAGAAAAATCAAAATGACTTGATTCTTATGGCATTGGAAATATGACTTAATGAAGAACATTTCATATGTTTTGAAAAAATTCAAATTTCAAACAGAAGGCCGACATAATTGACATGCAATTCGGTGGACTGATACAGAGAAGAAAAATCAACTCACATGAGCACCGAATGGTGTTTTGGCCATATCTTAAGATAGAGATATCTAAATGCTTTGATTCTTAATGTTTTGGAAAGCTTATTCAAATATGCAGATATTTCATGTTTTGAATAAATTCAAATTTCAAACGGAAGGCTGACAGAATTATCATTCAATTTGGTGGAACGACACAAGAAAGAAAAATCAAGTCACATGAGCACCGAATGGTGTTTTGGCCATATCTTGAGATACAGATATCCAAATGACTTGATTATTAATGCGTTGAGAAAGCTTTTATATTATTTATCTACTTTTGAAGAGAGTTATACTTTTGTTATAAAAATTATCTTTGTTCTTGTATTATGGTGAGAGTGAGATATTATTGTAAAGGATAATAGTTATCCTTGAGAGAACTCTTGGTGTGAGAGAACTCTTATTATGTGTTATCAAGAGTTGAAGGAAGTTGCCTTGGTGAGGTTGTTCATCAAGAAGAACTCTTGGTGTGGTGTTATCAAGGGTTGAAGGAAGTTGCCTTGGTGAGGTTTTTCATCAAGAAGAACTCTTGGTGTGGTGTTATCAAGGGTTGGAAGAAAAAGTCTTGGTGAGGTTGTTCATCAAGCAAGTTGTAACGATTTCTACAACTTAAAGGAAAGCTTAGCTCGTGGAGCTAGGAGCCCGTGGACATAGGCAAGGTTTGCCGAACCACGTAAATTGAGTTTGCACTCTCTCTATCCCTTTCCTCTTTACATTTACTTGCACTTGTGATTGTTCATCATTATTATTCTTTTGATTGCATCTTTGATAAATTCTAATTTCATCTTCTTCACCTTTATTTTCAAAGAAAGAGTGAACTATTTTTGATCTTTCAAGAAAAGTTTTCTAAATCCGTTTTGATAAATAAAAACCCAATTCACCCCCCCTCTTGGGTTGCCATACCCGGGTCAACAAAGATGTGCGTATAAATGAACTCCATAGGCCTGCTTTTCAAGTCACTCTCCACTAATGTAGACATGCACAACACCACGGATCAAGTAGGACTTTATTAAGCTTGTAACGTTTGGCTTGGGTGAAGGTATGATCAAGGATAATAATTGGCTCAAATCACCCACAAACACATAAATCATTCAAGATTATGTAGAGCTCAACCCTATAACACAACTTCATTTCAATTCATCAAGTTACTCCCCCAAACTTATTTAGAACACTCAATCTTCTTTCTTTTTTTTTTTTTTTTGCAGAAAACAAAAGAAAACTACACCCCCGCACTTTGTTGTTTCATTCTTTTTAAGAACACTTAAGGATATAGATCTCTTATTCTTCTTCTTTTGTTTTTTTTCTTTTTTTCTTTTTTTTATTACACTTCCCCTCCCCCACACTTAAACAACACATTGTCCTCAATGTGTAAGTACGTGGACGATAAGTACAGATTGGCTTTTTTTTTCAAACACAATAGAACTCACTTGCATTGCTCATGATACATCCCAACCTCCTTTAACTTCCCAAAACCAGAACATGGCTCAAAATTTAATTGTGAATGATCTACATGCTCATAGGTAAGGGATAAACTGTTTGGAACAAATTAATTTGAGGTTAGGAAATCTTTAGTGAGTTAACAAAGAAAAAGGCTTACAAAGGCTCAAAGGGGTAACTAGGGATCAATTTCAGTCAAGGTTGGCTATTAAGGCTCAAACGGTCCAAATGGCCTAAATCATTTCCCCAATGTTGCACAGTCTAGGATTTCGCCTCGAGTGACCATCAAACAAGTTCTAGAATTCATTGAAATCTGAAGAAACATTTAAATTACATAAACTTTCTCTAAGTAACAAATAACTCAGTGATAATAGCTCAGTGCTCAATGTTGCGCAAGGAATCAAAGGCAAAGCGAAAACCAATAAACATTTCAAGCACACAAATCCATGCATCATTTATCATTTTCCAAGAGTTATTCTTAGTTCAATCATTATCTTATCATTGACCCACAAAATACAAGAAAAGAGGTACGTGGCGTTGTTACACCTGAGTCAAGATTGTATATTTCAACAATCCTTAGGACCAGTAGCCCGCAGACTTAAGGTTTCCAGCCTATATTCCTTTATTATGAAAGAAGAAAATAAGAAACAAGACACTTCAAACAACATGAAATAAATAAACTACAGATTTATTTAGAGATAATGCGTTTCAAGAGTTAAAGAAACCCCATATTCTCCCATTCTCAGGTTTTTCCACAATTTTTTTTTTCAATCGAAACTGATAAAGATAAAAACACATAACAACTCTAAATTACACAAAACTAAACTCACTCATAAAATAACAAAGTTCAACAAGTCAGCAAACAAAAACAAGTTAGTTAGAATAGGTCTAAAAAGTTTAGAAGTTAGCCTCCTTATTCAGCCATTATGGATTGAGGAGATCCAGAATGCGTTTCAAGAGAACTTAAACTTTTTAAGCCACCACTCTAAAAACCGAGATTAGAATATATTACCTAGGACGAAAGAAATAACCGGAAAAAGCTCAAAAAAAATGACATGAAAAATCTCAAATAAACACACTAAAAAGAAAGCAAACAAAAACGAAGCAAACCAGCAAATAGAGATTACAGATGGAGGGTTAAATCCAGTTGACGCCTTTTGTTGCCTTCTCCAAACCAATTTATCCGAGCCGTTGTTGGATCAGGCGAATAGACGAATTCTTGGAGTTTATCAATTAACTCCCTGCAGTTGAAGCTGTAACCAGGATTTGCCTCGCTGACGGTGAGATGAAGTTTTTTTCTACAGCTTGATCAAGAAAGGACAACAAACCATCAAAAAAATTATTGACATTTAAAAAACCAATGGGTTTCCGATGGATGTTTAGCTGTGCCCAAGAGGTGATTTGAAATATCTCCTCTAATGTGCCATAACCACCGGGTAAAGCTATAAATGCATCGGACTTAACAACCATATGTGCAATGCGCTCATGCATGCTAGAGACTTGTAACTCTTCCCCGATTGTGTTGCCTATGATATCTCGTACAGCTAATGGTTTAGGGATAATGTTGAGAACTTTGCTCCCTCCTAGGGATGCAGCTGTTGACACACACCCCATTAATCCAAGACTACCCCCTCCATAAATCAAATGAATACCCCTCGCAGATAATGTCCTACCAAGATCAAGAGCTGCTGTTGTAAACTCTCCATCTTTACCAAATTGCGATCCACAAAATACGCATATATTTTGGAATCGCCGAATTGGTGTTTTCTCCATTTCTAAAAGTGCTCTAAACTTGTGCAAGATAATGATGTGCGTTAGGTATTATGTGATTCAAGTGCAAGACAGGTTCTAAAATGACATTTCAAAATATGCAGCATGGATATATATACACACGTAAAACTCTCAAATTTGACACATGGGGACATAATTTCGGTGGGAGTTGCTCGATGCAGATTTATCGCCCCAAGATTTGAAAAAATGAGATATGCTTTCGGTGGGGATTGACAAAACCTACACACTTGTCTCCCACGTGAAGCATGAAAAATGGAAATATACTTTCGGTGGGGTTTGACAAAATCGCCACACTTGTCTCCCACGTGAAGCATGGAAAGTACAGATATACTTTCGGTGGAGGTTGACAAAACCTCCACACTTATCTCCCACGTGTGCCTATGTCATGGGGTAGTCATATGGTTTGTCAGAAAGAAAACTTGAAATTGAAACAAACAAAATCAACAAACAACAACAACACGAAAACAACATTGATAATCAAATCAAACGAAACAAGAAAAAAAAATAAAATTTGACAACAACAACACACATTTAAATATACAAGTAGTTGTGATTGTGGCTCACATCTTCCTCTGGTTTTACGTCCAGTAACGGCTGAAACGCCTTCTATGAGTCGGGGATTTGCTTCCCATCCAGTTTTCTTATAAACTGGCAAACAGGGTCGATTTTAGTCAGATTCCTTAGACTATAACACTGCAATTCATCACGAAATTGTGTCCATAGATTAAGCAATTCACGCTGACCAAGTCCACAAGAATGTGACTCGAGAGTTAACAAAACATTATCCAGCGACTCATTACTCAAACCATTCTTAATAAATGAAAGTTTATCTTCTCTATTCCTGGACGCAAAACCTAATGAACGACAAGTCTGGTTACAATTCCATCTAGCACATTTATAACATACTTGTAACCTTTTTGCTCTTCGCCTCTTGGCGTAGTATCTCTTTCCTAGACCAGGCATGTATTTTGCGAGATTAATGTCCGGCTCACCGGACAATCTCACCTTGGCTTCGATAAGCCATCGGATATCTGCAGGCACATTTAGAAGCATCGACGCCCAAAGTCTAGTCATCCGTACTTTATAAATTTTAGACACAGCATTTTGAGGAAGTGAAGGGAAATATTTACGAAGGTTCGACAGAAAGATATCGGCATCCATTGAAGAAGAGAAAAGGAAAGATATTACCAGCAATCCGTTTGAGTATATTCAAACCTTCAAGCAATGGCTTCAATTCTTGTTTCGGTGTTTCCTCAAGCTGTTGCACAAATGAGCACAAAGTACGAAATAATCAAATTAAACAAAAGAAACGAAAAGAAAAAAGCAGAAAAGAAACTAAAGACACATAAAAGAGATAACAACACGAAAGCAAACAAAAGTCAAAAAAACAAGAATATATGTATATAAGAGATATATACTATATAATTATATAAACAAATAAAGAAAGATGGCAAATGAGAGATAAAACCTGATCAATTTGATGGTCCTAGAAAGGAACTCATCGAGACCACAAAAATCAATCTGGGTATTATCCTTATTTTATTTTTATATTCTTTTCTTTTATTTATTTTTAAACAAACATTGGGTTGTCCTGCCTCCCAATAAGCGCTTGGTTATTAGTCCTCAGCCGACGTTGGTTCCATTCATGGGGGCCCGTTTTTTTTTTTTTTTTGTCTAATCTCCGCTGTGCTTCTCTAGTGGGCTTGGATCCTTCTTCCAATAAGAATTGGTGCATGCACATGGCTAGGCCTTGGATGTTAGCAATCGTCCACCCAATAGCTATTTTGTGATCTGTAAGTATTCGGACGAGTTTCTCTTCTTGTATTTGTGCAAGGCCTATTTCCATTGTAACTGGCAAAGTATCATTCTCACCCAAGAATCCATGATTCAAATGATCTGACAGTGACTTAAGCTCCAAGGTATTGGCTTTCGTCACAGAAGGAAGAAATTTCTCATTAGATAAAGTAAATTGAATGTACGAAACATCATACCTATTTGTTGTTATTGCTATGGTCTCATCTAAGCTTGCCACAGCTTTTTCCATTTCTTTGGACACTTGTATCAAAATTCCTGACTCATTGGAATTTTCTGTCCCTATATGCTCACTAATAGTTACATCCAATCCATTCTTGTGAGTTAACTCAAAATATTGTTGTGACAAAGAATCAACAACGTCAACTACAAAAACAGAAAGTAAGTCACTAGAGTACCTCATTGCCTCAAAGATATTGAAACATATCACCTTGCCATCAAACTCTATGATGAGAGTGCCATCATGAACATCAATCTTGGTTCTAACAGTTTTTGAGAATGGTCTCCCTAAAAGAATCGGAATTGGATTAGGAGATGTCTCATCCTCTACTTCAAGGACATAGAAGTTTGCTGGGAAAACCAATTAATTCACCTGTACAAGCACATCTTCCACAACTCTTTTGGGATATGCATTAAAATGATCAGCAAATTGAATGGTAATACCAGTTTTCGAAAAGGTCAAGATTTAAAGAAGCATAAATAGACATATGCATGACATTAATAGATGACTTTAAATCTAACGTAGCTCTTTCAAACTTGGTATTATCAATGGTGCATAGAATGGTGAACGTACCTGGATCTTTGCATTTCGGAGGAATTTTTCTTTGCAATACAGCTGAAACATTTTCCCCCACACTTACTTTCTCAGTCCCTTTTAAATTTCTCTTGCTAGTGCATAACTCCTTGAGACATTTTATATAACGAGGTACTTGCTCGATAGCATCCAGAAGTGGTATATTTACCTCGATTTTTTGAGAAGTTTCCTAGAGATTTTTGTTCTTGTTCCTCCTTCTTCAATTTTGCCAATCTGCCCTAGGAAAAGGTGGAGGAGTAACATATGAAGGAATGATTGAGCTTTTATAGAGATTTGACCTTAGAAGATCGATGTGTTGTGCATTGGTGGATTTAGTGTGTATCTCCTTCATCAGTTTGTGATTTCACTTTGACCAGGTTTGGATACTTGCCTCCGGTTCCATTTTGCATCTACATTTCGAATTTGCTCGCACTTCGCCAAAGTTATCGTCTACAAGCATTCTATCTTGGATCTGATCATTGACGTGTTTGGAAGATAGATTTTTCTGATGCACATTGGCCTCCTCGAATTTGCTCATCTTAGTAGCCAATTGTCCCATGGATTTGCCGGAGATTTGGGATATCTTGCCCCAGTTTCCTGCCCCCTGGATATTGCATGGTGTTAGTGGCAAGTGCATTAACAATATCCTGGAGAGACATACCTGCGTTTTGTGAAGCTGGTTGTGGTGCTGGATGTGGCATTGGTGGTGGTTGCATTTAAAATGGTTGCTGCACTCTAGGTTGATTAAAATCTTGTGGCCGATTTGGTATGGCATTTGGGGTGATTGGTTGATTATTCCAGTAATTAAAATTAGGGTGATCTCCCCGTCTGGCATTGTAAGTGTTAGAGAAGGGATCATACCATTGCCTTGATTATCCTGAAAATCCACCCATGGCATTGGCTTGTTCCATATCTTCTTCTCGGAAAGTTGGATACATGTCCATTTGATGCTCCATGGTAGAATATACTCCACATGCATAAGGTTTCTGCATATGTCCTACAGCCATGTTTTCCACAAGAAAGGTTAGCTCAAAAAGTTGTTGTTCAATGTTCGGAGTGCTTACCTCATTTACACTCCAATGTAATTGTGGCTCAAATCGGCTACTGAATTGTTAGAAGTTTACTGCCATGTCGTCTAAACACAAACAATCAGAAAAGAAAAACAAATAAAAATAGGAATTAACAATAAAAACAAAAACACAAATCGATTAGAAAATCAATCCCCGGCAACGGAGCCAAAAACTTGATGTGTTCGAAACTAGCAAGTATACTAGTCGCACAAGTAATAAAGTGATAAGTAGATATCGTTCCCACGAGGATTGATTCTAATTGAATTTGTTATTTTCCAGCAATAATAAACTAAACAGGGGGAGTTTTGTTGATTGATTAACTAAACTTAATACGAAAGCAAATGAAGAATAACACAAAGCAAAGTTAAATGGAGTGAAAAATCAATGAGAGACACTTGGTTAAGAGTTCATTCTCTGCTACAAGATATGAATTTGTGAATTAATATAGAATTGTAATCCAATTACAGCATTGAAGTTATCAACCGTAGATAACAACAAGCTCTGTTATCCCAATCTTTCCTTACTTTGTTGTTAAATAAAACAAGCTCTTTATTTAATCTCTATCCATTAAACAACCTAGAACAAGCTCTCTAAGTTTAATTCAATGGAAGCATTACGATGAGAAAGATAGGTTGATCTAAGCAATAATCACACAAGTTCGGATTATTTAACTAGGTTGTATTTTCCAATTGCAATCTCTGATCACAATTTTGCTACTAATGATTGGAAATTCAAGACAATTACGGATCAAGATTTTTAATCTAGCAATAGACAACAATCCAGATTATATTCAGTTGGCCACCCAAATACAATCAGTAAGCAATCATAAGCATTAGAACATGGGAAAATACAAGCAACTTCAATTAGAGAATTGGATAACAATTCTTACACAATCAACTCACAAAATCCATATCAAGGGCTTTGAAATCACCCTCAACCAATTCAGATTTAGTTACACATATTCAATCAGAATAACAAATACAATACAGAGAAATTCCAGAATTGAAAAGGAAAGAAAGAACTTAGCAAATTCTTTGAAAATCTTCTTTGTAGATGAATCTTCTTAGAATTGTAGTTCCTCCTCTTTCAAAATCTTCTTTCTCCTTCAAGAACTCCAAGGGATGAGAGAAATCCAGAAATGCAGCCTCCTCCCACGTTTTCCCCCCTTCAAGTTGTGAAAATAAAACCCTAAAATGTGTTTAAATACTCTGCTACAGTGACTTGCTACAGTGCCCCGTATTATACATGCTACAGTGCTTGTGGAATTATATTTCTATACATCTCACACTGTTTTGATTACAACTTTTGGTACACTGAATGGATTTATAAACCGTAAATTTCTCCAGAAAATAGACTTCGAGAGCTTTCCAACGGTATATAATATGTCATCGGGTTCATTGTATATCAATACAATTAAATCCGAGAAGATGGTTGACTAGCAGAGGTGAAAATGAAGGGTTTTACTCCATTTTTGTGCAAGTTGCTCCAAAACTCCTACAAACATCAAAACCACACAAAAACATAAAAATACCAAGGAATATAGCAAAGAAACATGGACGAATTGATATGAAAATGATATATAAATAGACACTTATCAAATTCCCCCACACTTAGACTTTGCTAGTCCTCGAGCAACTACGACAATATGAAATAAAACTAAACCGAAACAGAATCAACAAAAAAAATTAAAACACACAAATGCTTCATCTTGCAAATAGGCCTCAAAGATTGCAAATAGCTAGCCGACCTCTCGTATCCATTATAGCGTGTCTGTGTCAAATCCGACATCTACTCATCTACAAATTACAAGCATAAGAATCTGTTACTATACGGATATCATGACAATTGCAGTAAATGCACAATATTAAATACTCTTGTTTCAAATAATATATAAGATTTAAAATGTCTTTCATAACATCCATAATACGCAAACACCCTGTGCATAACCATAAGCTTTCTGAAAGAAGTGTAGTCAATGCCACATCATTAACTTTGTTGACATGGTCATTTGCATATGTAGGGTGTGTTGGCAATGTTACATAGTTTACCATACAATACAACACGGTGCATCTCATGCCACCCACACAATGGAGGATGTTCTAAGTAAATGCCCTTCATGAGGAGCCCAAATGTTGATTCATGTACGGGTTTGAGGTCATGCAATTAGAAGTAATAAAACTATTCATATCGATGCGAGATTAGTTAATTTCTGCCGAACTATGACCTCCACTCATGGGAAATTTATAACAGCCAAACACAACATATAAAACCTACTTTTTGTCTACATTGTTGGGAGAAGTATAAATTCTCAATATTTAACAATACAGACCCTGGGCATGAAGAATGACACAGATAATGCATGTAACGCTAGTCTAATACCACTCTACACACTAGCCTATCCTCTTACAAAAATGTAGTTTCAAACATACATCCTTTTTTAAAGGTCATAACATATTTTAGCAACCACCGTTGTAAACGCTCCACGTCATATACATGTATAATTCTTTAGCAGCATGAATTGTGTCATAGTAACATCAAATTGCATCAAATCAATACAACTAGGTTTATTACCTATTGATTAGTGCCTAGATTTCTGGATCAGCAATCGAGATAACCTGTCAGCCTTCAACTACAGACCAAGAAATCTGCATGCACCCAATATTACTTGTAATGCCTAATACGGCTACAAATAACAAGCCACAGCAAATTTTATATTGACAATGAATTTTGCAAAGTAATTACTTTCTTTATGAATCTTGACAATGAATTTTTTTTTATTAAAAATGATGAAATATAATATCCATATTTGTTGTCCCAGGCGCATAGGCATTTGCTAAGCATCCGTTGCCCCTTGGCTGCCCATAACCAAATATGGATCCTTTAACATCATTTATGTTACCACATTCCATTCACCAAAATTATTCAAGCTTGAGCATCTGAACCACCAGTCATTTTCATATGCAGCCATTAGTATAATTTATTATTGTGGAAATGTGTTAGTTCTTTGTACAAAGGTTACAAATAAATTGGGCTACTCATATCAATTGCAAAACCCTATTTCCCTTCACAGTCATCCACTGTCATCAAACAGTCAGCCATTTCTAGGATTGCCATAATCGCACAACCATTATGGGGGAAAAGGAAAGACATACGTTCTATAGCAAGTTCACAACAAAGAAAGTGTTCAATGTTTCTGAAATTGGTCTCATTCAAGGTTCCAAAGCATCGTCCTATGTGAATTTCGCCCCACTTACCATGTATAACAAATTTTAAAAAATATTAATTCATAGAACATGTATTCGTGTCAGCTCTTCAAATTAATCAACAACACTATCCTCAAGCCACAATCTGAATGTTTTCTCATTTATGAATATGCTTACATACCTCGAAGATTACATACTTAAAGTCCAATCACTCTGTAGAATGAATCTGATAACCCTCTTCTCCACAGATTACTAGTGACTCCAACGATAACTGATGACTAGCAGAAAAACGTTATGTTGTCGTCTCGCAAAAGACCACTAGCAGAAAAATGTAAGCCAATGTCACAACGACCATGAAGACCGGTCGCAGTTTGGCTACTGCATTACTACAATACTAACGGCCTATTTTGAAGGTCTATCACTTAATGGATCTGAAAAGATCGAGATTTGCCCATCGAATATGAAGGAGCAGCAACCAATTTTGAAGGTCTATCACTGAATGGATCTGAAAGATCGAGATCTGGCTATCGAATATGAAGGAGCAGCAGCCAATTTGGAAGGTCTATCACAAAATGGAACTGCAAGATCCATATCTGGTTATTGAATATGAAAGAGCGGTGGAAGACAAAGGAAATAAAGATTACAAATTTTAGGTTTAAGTTACAAGATACCGGATTAACAGGTTACAGGTAAAAAATAAGGAAAAAAAAATGCAACTTAATAAACACCGTTAGATTACATGTATAACTTAATCTCCCGATCCGACGGCCTAGAAAACTGCTGTATCTGTGCGGCGGATGGACCCTAGTACGACCCGTAGATGTTTGGAAAACCATTGAATAGAACATAGGTTGATAAATGTGCAACAAATCAATCATTAAAACTTGAATGAATGTAGAAAGTACAAAGTTGAGGGATTCTCTCCAGGATTTGATCATGCAATGTGTTACTCGATCATTGATCAATAATTAATGTTGTTGAAATTAATAGCATCTCTATACCAATAACTCACTAGATTTAAACATTTACAAAAAAAAAATTGTTATCTTTATTACTCGATCATTGATTAATAATTGATGTTGTTGAAATTAATAACTTCTCCATACTAGACAACTAAATAGATTTAAACATTAAAAAAAAAAAACTCATCTGTTATCTTTATTCTTACATTTAAAAATTGAGTACTATTTCAACCAATAAAACTTTTATTTTTCCAAAATATATAAACACCTAACTCAAACAAAACCCTGAAAGCCTCTACATCCTAAATCTATTGCCTTGTACTTCTATATAACAAATCCACTTCCCACTCAATCTAAATCCTAAAATTATTAGCGCATATCAGGCAAAAAATTTAATGAATTATTTTACATATATCTCTAATTATATAAATATATATATATATATATATATATATATATAAAGATATTTTAACACAAGACTTTTGACACAAGATTAAACACAATTTTCTAGTCGTTGATATACAAAACTCAATAATTGAGATGGTTGATGAGTTGACAACATTAAATGCATATTGTTGAATTTTGATCTCATTTTATAAGATTAATTACTAGAAAATTATATCAATAAATTGTGTTAAAATATCCATTCCTATATATATGTGTGTATGTGTGTGTGTGTATGCAATTTTTTAACTACTGATCTATAAAATCTAATGGTTCAAATGATTAATGAGTTAGTTGTATTTAATACAAACTTTTATCCATTTATTTGCTACTTTCTTTCCTCAAGGTTCCTAATTCCTAGCTTCTAGTTTTAATTGAACATAAGTTTCAGGTCTCATCAATGTGATCTGTACCTCCAGCCAAAACGTGAAGGCATGCAAAATAGTTAAACCTAGTGTAAAAATAATGATGATCGTGAGAAATTTTAAGATCTATATTATGATTTTGCTAAAACATCAAAATTTTAAACTTTATTATAAAAGACTTCCAATTATTAAAGTATAATTATGAACTGAAAATTTGAAATAGACAATGCAAGATTTAATAAAAATCATTAAATCAAAAAAATTGGCCAAACTAAAAGCTGAAAAGGAAGTAATCTACGAGATTTTTATTTATATTGTGAAACGATATTTTAAAAACTTCTTTACGCGTAAGTTTTCCAATTCCCTTTCCTCCAAGGTTCCTATGAATTTCATATGCCTTGCAATAAATAAATAAAAGTGATGAAATGATCAGACTAAAGAACTGACTTTATTCTTTCTTGAGTTTCTAGGAACATTCCTACGATTTTACACTGGCTCTTAGTCTTGTAAGTCTTGGTCTCCTTCTACTTCAACTCAATTATTGTACAAGCAAATTAAAATTAAATAAACAAATTAAAGAACTAATTTTAACCATCATATTTTGTAGATCAATAATTAGAAAATTGTGTCTAGTTTTATGTCAAAAGTCCTATGTTAAAATATCCCCTCTCATACTTGTGATTTTATTTAACATAGTAAAAAAATTTGTATGCCAATATTTATTATGAATTAATTCATTTAAATTTGTATAATTAGGTAAAAAAATTTCAAAGGATTTGATAAATAAATAAGCTAAGTGACTATTAAATAATTTTAAAAATATCCAGAGAACCATAATATAAAATTAGAAATGAATAATAATGTTCGAAAGATAAAATATATTGTATGCAAATTGATCATAAATAAATTTTATAATGGTATTTTAAAGAATTAAGGAAGCGATAATAAATGATTTAGATATTTGCATTAAAATGAAATTTAAAATTTATAGCTTTTCTATTCATATCAAAATGTATTAGAGTGGGACTTTAGTCCAAAAATTACTTTAAAATATATGAAGTCTAAAAATAAGTCAAATTCATACTTGAATAATTAAAAAAAGCACCCTTAGTATATGATTTTACATTTAATTCAGGATTAAAAACATCACTGTATTAAGTGCATATAAGCATAGGCAGACCTACATACAAGTTAGGGGGGCATAGGCCCCCACTGGAAAGTTGAAATTCTGTTACACCCCTTATGTTTCAAATAGTTATAAATATACCCTTATTAAAAAATACATAATTTTAATAAATATAGCCTTCTACCATTAGATTCATCTTTAACTTTAGGTATTGTTTTATTAAATACTCTTAGTTACATTGTTAAGTGGGTCATTCATATACCTCTATTTTATGTTATTATATGATTAAAATCTGATAATAGATATACGCCCAATTTATTTGAAAGGTATTTAGAATATACATAGTCATTATAGATTTAAAAAATTATTTATAATATACTATATTAATCTAAATTTTTATATATCTTCTTTGAACTTAGTTTATCATCAATATATTAATTTATATAGAATCTTAAATTTCGATAATGAAATAGTATAAAAAAATTTCTCTAATTATAGAATATCAAAATCTAAATATTAAATACATTTAGCTTTTATATAAAGTGTTAAAACAATATTGTTTAAAATTATTAATTTAATTATAATCAAAAGGCTTTAGAACTTTTACATACGTTAGAACATTTTTTTCTTGAAACTTATATATGTTTAATTTATCTAAACATTATTTTAAATATAATTATATCTTAAATATTATATTTAGTTACTTATATTTATTTTAATTTTTGACTACATGGTGCCCCCTCTAAAGAAATTTTCTGGGTCTGCCACTGTATATAAGATTTAATTTTTAGTAGCCACTAATTAGGTTAATTTTTATTTAGACTCCTTTTATTACTACTGTTAGTATCAGTAACTCATAGTTGGTTAATCAATTCAATTAGTTGTAATCTTAACTACACCGATCATAAATAAAATATCCATTTTTAATATTGGTAATAAATAGACCTTTATATCATAAATCTAATACTACGTTTATAATTGCGAACATTGTATGATTATAAATTAAGGTTTAGTAATTAACAAAATATAACTAATGACCTTGTTATATTAAAAAAAATATACATTAAATGAATAAATATCAACATATTTAATTTAACAAACCAAAAATATCATACATAATTATTATCTAATAACATAATCCTAAAGTTAATCTCCCACTTGTTATCTAAATCAAGTGATGCATTTGACATATATCCCGATCCCTTTCCAAGTGAGAACATAAAACATCGATGGTATTTATGTACATAAACATGACATGTATATGCATATATTTAACTCTTTTATAAGCAAGGTGATATTAGTTATATAAATTATTAAAATTTTTTATCTTAGACAAATAGCAATGGATGGTTACTATTAAATAGCAATGTACGTAGCATTCTTGAGTTCAAATTAAATTAAAGTTTCTTCTTTGTTCGTCGAAGCCACCATTTAATTGTAGAATTAGCTAATCGTCGATATGCTCTACACAGTATCTTGGGGGCCTCGGCCCTCCTAAAATGTGAAAAATTCTTAAAATTTCCCTCATTATAGATTCTTGCTTTAATACCCCTACTTGAAAAAAATCTGATTTCAAGTTTTTACTATTAATTTTTTTCCTAAATACTAAAGCCCCGACCTCTTACTCTTAAGAGATGCATGCAACTATACCGACCTTTCATCCATCTAACAATTTAAGTTTATATTATATTTAATTAATTTTTATTATTTTATTCATTAATAGAATTTTAGAATTTTTTAACCTTATTTCTTTAGTTTGATACAAATTATATAGCTCATTTTATAAATTTTTACTAGAAGAGTACAAGTACAAAATAATTTTCCCGCAAACAATAATGACTAACTCTTTTATATGGTTTAATAAAGTTATATATTATGCAGTCTTTCTTTTATTTTTTTATTTATATTAATTAGGAAAAAATAGTAAATTATCATTAAAATATTATATTTGAGCTTGGACCAAGATAAACACTAAGCGTGCCTTTTACCAACAAGCTAAAGGGATCATTTTATTTGGATTGAGCAAAAAACATATTTAACCTGTATTGTTTACAAGGGAAAATGCAACGCCAATAACATCTACAAGCTTCACCCACGATCCCAGAAAACTGATAAGCAAAGAAAGTAGCGATAGTGAGGCAACAAATTACTACTCCTATAAAATATCACCACCATGCCTAGAGCTATCAACCCTACTTCACCTCCTTGTTTAATCTTCAATAGTAGCGTTTCCATCGCAAATCCAACATGCCCAAAGATCTTAAATAGAGAAGAAAACGAGGAATTGCTTGATTGATTAGAGAAGGCCTCAAGGCGAGTAGAAGTGGCCAAGGGAGAGCTTGTTGGGATTGAAAAACAAGAACTTGGGGCCTAGCAATTGAGGGATTAGGTTAATATGGAGGCAATTTAAAGATAGGGGTGTGACAATTGGAATACAGATTTGGAATTTTGACACTTGGAATGCGTGTTTGGAGCTGTGTGTGGCAATTGGTGTTGACATGGTGGCAGGCAATGGAGTGGGCAATGGTTTGTGAGTTACTAGTGTTGATGGAGGTTGTTAGGTTTGTGTGGATGGCGGTGGTGGAGCTCGTGGTGACAGTGTTGCTGGAAGTTGATGGTGGGGTGTGGCTAGGATTTTGGATTTATGGTGGTGGTGACAAGATTTTTTTAGGGATGGTGTTTGTGGTTTAATTTGTATTGGGGGTGATTTGTAAATTTTTTTTTGTTTCTCCTTTAATTGATTTCAATTAAGTAATTTGCATTTTGAATGCAAATTACTAGTAAGGTTTAGGATATTTTGATAATTGTAGAGATTTTGAATAAAAAAATGATGTCATCTAATGATTAAATTAACAAAAAGGTGGGCCATGATGAATTTTAGAAAAAGGTACGTTTGGCGCTTATACAAAAGTGTAAAAGGTGCTTTTCTCTGATAATATCGCAAAAAGGAGGGTTAATATGTGAGATTTACCCAATAAGTTATACATATTAAAATAGTATTGTGCCGCCCCTTTGATATCATCATGGGTTTGCCACTTATACGCTTTTTCATCTATAGCACTTAATTAATTCTTCATAACAGATGATATTATGCATATCAAAATACATTATATTACATTCTTATCATATTTCTAACTTTGAAGAGATGCCTTGAATTCTCTCAAAGGACATATTTAGTCTAGTATAATTTCTAAGTATTATTTATACAATGGCCAAACTTTAGATCTTGGGATACTAACTCAACTGGCTAAAAAAATTAACATATATATATATATATATATATATATATATATATATATATATATATATATATTATGTATTTGAAATTAACAAGATTTTATATATTTTAAAACAAAACATGATAAATTTTTTATATTTATTATGTATCAAGGATTTAGAATTTAATTCTTTAAAAAAAATCTTGTAAGTATATATAAATTAATAAAATGTTTATCAATAATAAATACTCATACAAGTTATAAAAGAGTAAAGATTAATGTACAAATTGTACTTTTTAAAACAAATTATCGTTTCGCAAATTATCTTGGAAATTATATATATATGATGCAAGGCTATTTACAAAATTTTTAAAGAACTTGGGGAGGATTTAACCCTGATGAAGCCATAACAACAACATAGTTTTGCCATGTAGAGTAGTTTTTGCGCTTCATTCTTCACTACATATAATTGAAGACATAAAAAGTGTGATTGTTTGTATCATTAAATAATTTTTGATAAAAATCAGCGGAAATATAAAACAAAATTGAATCATTAACTTCTCATTGTAATGCTATTTACATAATTAAAGAGCGTACCTAGTGCTTCAAACTACTCAATCTTCTAGGCTATAACTCTAAACCACTCTAAATTTGAACAGGTATGTGGGCACCTTAGAATATATAAGAAAAACCAAAAGATATTAGTAAAGAGATCGAAAAAACCAATCTAGAAAAACTATATTTTTCTCTGTACTATTTTTATTTTCCTCTCTTGTTTGTCTCTGCCTTCTCTAGATTTCATGTGAACTACTCTCTATGTGATATTATGTTTACAGTTTTAGGTTCTATATTTATTAAATCACAAAACCAACGTAATTAATTAATAAGAGGCTCATGTTTCACTCCTACTAGCTTAGGTAAGTTGTGTACTACTAGAATCCTAAATAATTAGAATAATAGATATCAACTCATCCTATTAGTAAATAAAGACATATTAATTATCTAATTTTTAATAAAATAATATCCTAGATAACTATCTTCTTAAACTTGAAGTCCAAGTCACTCTAAAGATTGGGCTTGAGTTTGATTTATTAATAAAAGCCCAATAAATGTGTAGTAGCTTTTTGTGAGCTAGCTCGAGGATCAAATGGACTTATGTAAACTTTAGCTCTAATAATTAAACCCAATTCTAATTATCTCATAATTAATTGGACATAATTTTAATCTTGTTGCCCTTTCACTATGGGCCGAAGACTGCACTCTAAAGTCCATAAACATATTATAAAAAACGTATAATTTAATTAATTTATTTGGTAAATCCAAAACCAATGTCACAATAATACCATGTAAATACCCCTCTATATGATATCCATAATTAAAACTGGCTGTATAATTACTATCATACTCTTTTAATTATATTTTGTATCCCAGTGTCATTAATTTCTCTAATGGTTATTTTATTCATACATTTACGTGTGAAATAATTCATAAATAAATGTAAATTCATAATAAACTCTTTATTAAGACTACTTAGGCCTAAGATTTAATAAACAAGTATCGAAATCAACTCTAGGGAGTATCATTTCTCCAATAGAAGTTATAGATTCCATATTATGAATGTATGATCCAATAAATCATAATCTTATCTTTCTAAACTATAAAGGTTTTGATTTTAGATACCCAATGACGATAGCCAGAGATAGCAATAAGAAACATTTCCTGACTTATAGGAACACCGAGATTCAACATCAAAATGCGGTAGAAAGCCAAGTAGGCTTAGGACCAATATGATACTAGTAAGGGGAGTGGTCGTGACCTTAAGAATTATGTCTGCCCGATATATACGCAGATCGACCTTCGTAGTAAGATCGTCGTGGGGGTTGGAAGAGGGGCAGGGGGCCACCCTCCTTGGGGTGCTACGATGTTGACTCAAAATGGTAAGCATCAGTAATAGGGCGCACCCTTTTAACATTACAGGCATGTGCCTCTAGACAGAAGTAACACTTGTAACTTTTGAAACCCTAGTGACATCTGTAACCTTTGAAAATGCTACTGAAGTGTCTAACTTAGAAGCTGGGGCTTCTAACCTTATAGGCAAGCGCCTATAGCTATAGCCCCACATTGAGAAAAGAGCTCTTTTTTTTGCCCTTAAAAGCCTATACAAGGAAACGTAGCTCGTAGTTTGAGGTATCGATTTTTAGGTTGAAAAATGGCTTAAAACACATATTTTGAGGAATTTTTAGTATTTTTAGAGACCCACTTCAGTTTAAATATTTCTCAGTGTTTTCTTAGCATTCTTGGCGTCCTTTGAGGAATTCTGGGGTGTCGATGCTAGTCAAAGATTCAACTTTCGATTAAATTTAGAATTTGGTAAGTTCTTTTAGGGCCTTCTCTTTAAATTAAATATTTTGTTTAATTTAGTTTTGCCAGGTTCAGGTACAATTAGAAATGATTATGCCATGCTTAGTTTATGATTAGTTTAGTTAATTAAGTTCATTCCCATGCTTAGTTTAGGATAAGTTCAGTTAATTAAGTTAATTGACATGCTTAGTTGAGGATTAGTCTAGTTAATTATTAGTTAATCGCCATCTATTCTCAATCCTTTTCCCCATGTCTGATGCAAATGTAATCTATTCTCCTTCTTTTTTCTATAAATGTATGTAAACTATTGATACCTCATATGTAATAATTAAATAAAAGTAGTTGTCTACATAATAAAATAAATGATCAAGACAGGAGAGCAATAGTGGCTTAGTACTTAGAACTTAGCATTAGTGTCTTACAAATAATTGCTCCTAGTTGTGTCATGAGACAGAGGATCTCA
Organism: Boswellia sacra; assembly: GCA_013180625.2. Taxonomy (NCBI): domain Eukaryota; kingdom Viridiplantae; phylum Streptophyta; class Magnoliopsida; order Sapindales; family Burseraceae; genus Boswellia; species Boswellia sacra. Next base: position 687,764 of record SNVD02013538.1, on the reverse strand, counting down.
TTGACAATGGTAAGATTCTAGAACCTAAAACAGAACAACCAAACACTTGCCACAACCTACGAACCCTATCAACCACCACCTACCTTGTTAGCTCAAAGTCAATAGAGCAAACTGTGTTGAACTCCTTTGAACAGATAGATTCTACTAGGGGCAAGGCAATCAACTTTGTCTGAAATCTAAAATTGTCACTTAGGGGAGACTGTTAGAAATATTATTTGATTGTTTACTTCGAACGCTTTATTTGGTATTTGTTCAAGTTAAAACATATTAGTTGTGTGGTCTTTTGATGATTAATATATCTTAAGATAAAACCATAATCCTCATTGTAAATAGATCATTAATAATGCTTGACATGTGTTTTGCTAGTTGAGATTTCTTATTGATTTCTTCAACATTTGAGCACAATAGCCATGAATATTGAAATATTTCACAATTTGGAGAAATTTTACATGAATAGGTGATGTGTTAACATCTCACAAGACTCTAGAACCCTGTTTTATCTCCACTTGAGGCGAAATCCTTGGTTGAACAATGATAGGAAAATGATTTAGGCCTTTTTTGGATCGATTGAGCCTCCTCAAGCCAACTTATGCATGAATCATTATCCCTAGTGCACCCCGTTGAGACTGTTTAATTCTTTTATCTGTCAAACCACTAAAATCTACCCTAATTAATGAAAATTTCCCCTAGTTAGTACCCTTCACCCATAGCATATGGACATTTTAGGAAAGAACACCAAATGCTATGCTTACAAAGAAAGCAAGGTGTTGGTTTCCATGTAATGTTGAGCATTAAAAAGAGAGAAGAAAAAAAGAAAAGAAAAGAAAAGAAAAGAAAAGAAAAGAGAAAGAAGAAGAGAAGAAAAAAGAAAAAAGAAAAGAAAAGGTGGTCTAATAAAGGACAAAGAGACTTTAGAAATGTAAGAGTTGATGCTTTCAAATCGTAGGATGGTTGTTTCACCATGGGTGAGGTAACCCTATAATTTTCCTAATCAAACCTTGACCCAGCCTCATATTACAAGCTTGTTAAAGCCCTAGTAATCCCTATTGTTGTGATTGACTTACATTAGTGGAGAGTGGAATGAAAAACGGGCCTATAGTAGTCCTTTTGTTTCAATATCATTAGAAATTGACTTTATTGGAACAAAGCAAAGAAAGAGGCGGAATGGAGAAAGGAAAGGGACAAGGGCGGTCTTGATCATTAGCTTCTGTTCATATGAAGTTATCCTAGTTTCAAAGGGTGAAAAATGATTGGCTATACACACACGCATGAAGAATCTTGAATGAAATGATACTAACATAGGAATTAAAGTTCGGAACAGTCATGAAGTCAACATTTTCCCTTTGAGCTTTTGAATATGAGGAATCTTTGAGGAACCCAGTTGTGAATCAAAGAGATCCATGATGACATTCAGCATTCTAGGTCATTGAGTGTCTGGTGCATTTTGTTACCTTTTAATAGATGACTAGCAAAAGTCAAAGGGTAAGAGCACATGATTCATTGTATCTGGTATGTTAAATTCCATTTCCCTTCTGGACAAGCAAAAGTTGGAAACTAGAAACGAGTAATGTGTGAGGATTAGCTGAGGTCTGAATATGGAGGCATTCGATGCGTTTAGAATTTACAGCATTGTATGCTAGCATGTTGTCAGTGATTGGGCACTTTTTTGTGCCGCACACATCTTGGTTTATATGTTGGGGCATTTTGGAATCCATCAAGGATTACAAACAATCAAAGACATAGAATAACTCCAATTTTTTTTCACATAGGGGGTTAAGACCCCTAACAGTTAAAGAGAAGAATATAGCTTTAAGGATGCACAATAGCTTCTAGGAGAGCGATTTGAGTATTATTTGGCAAAATAGTATCTATCGGGTAGAGACCACTTGCTTTGAGAAATTGTCAATCTGTCTGAGACTTCAACTAAGGTTGCCTTAATCATCTTGTGAAAGCATATTGGAAATAAGGAGCCATAAAGGTGTAACATCTAAGAAATTGCAGGGTTATTATGACGATTGATTCTTGAAATGGATGAAAGTAGAATTCCTTTTGCCAAAACTGGTGGTAAGCCAGATGGTTGAGTTATATGAGGGGAACAGTAGATATAAATTTGGAATACCACACCATATGGTGACTGATGATGGAGAATAGTTTCAAATGAGTACTCTATCCCAAAGATACAAGATTGAGCATCCTTCTGTTGACTGTAAGCAAATAACCAAAATAAAGAATCCCTAAAACCTGCAAAATTCCCAAAAATACAAAAGAAAATATTCTAAATCACCCCAGATATTCAGTCTAGTCAATTGGGTCACCTCTAGTATCTTTGTCGGTTTGCTGCCCCTCAATTTCCTTCTACTCAACACCATTCAATTTGCTGTCTGATGAAACTAGATCCGCTCTTATGAAGATAGCAAGCTGAACTAGGGGTCAGTCCCGCTTATGTGAAGTTGGTCTACCTTTCACTGAAGCTAGCCGCCTAGCCTAAGAAACCTAAGCAAAGTTAGCATAAATGCATAAATATGGAATCATGCATCATGATATTTGAATTAACATATTAAATAAGTATGCAAGGATATGTAAGGAATAGAAAAGTAGGAAAAAGGATGAAGCACAATATGTAGAAATGAAGAAGACAAACCTTGGAATAGACATGAGAGCCGAGACCTACCAGCAGCGACATATCATCGATCCTTAAGAAGTCAATTCAATCTCCAGGTATGTTGAGGGCAAAGCGATGGTGACAATAATTTTTTCCATGATCGCGAGTAGGCAAAAGCAAGAGAAATCTGAATAGTCGTTGGTGAAAATTGGAAGAAAAAATGATAGAGTGATGACAGGCGCATCAAAAGAAGCATACGATCAATGAATAGCCTTCAAAAGGTGAAATCGTAGTCAAGTACTAGGAGCAGATGCAAATGAAGAAGGATTAGATTCTCTAAGAATAGCAATGGTGAGAGAAAGAGGGGGACTGGTTCCTAAAGAGGATAGTAAAAATTGTATACTTTAATAAACTTACCGATGAATCTTTTTTGCACGAAGTGTAACACAAACTCAATTTGGTCAGATACTGGGGGTAACCACAAACAAAGAGGGATCAACTCCTTCAAGATAAATAGTGGTGTTAGAAGAAGAAGGACCAACTTCTCAAGAAATAATGACAATACACTTAAGGGCATAGGAGAAAGAAAGATGTAATCCAATTAAGAATGTTTCTATTTAGAATTGTAGTTTAGAAAAGACAAAGCAGGGCCAGAATGTAGAAGTGTAGTGAAACTCTAAATAAAGCGTGGGCAAGAATTGAGATTTTCAGATGAAATCTAGAATGAATAGAAAAAGCAAGGATCAGAATGGAATGACGGTGACCAAGTTTTACAAGAAATAGAACACTCCCCAGTGGAAAAGCTAAGAAATTTGGATTAGAACCATGTTCTATAAAAGGGTTAAGATGTTCAATAATTAAACCAGATTCAATCCCTATTAGAGTACACAGGACAAGGATCCCTAATGGAACATAAAGTTTAAAATTAACCATAGTGGAGCATAGTATAGAATAGACAAGAATCCCCGGTAGATCATTGAATCCAGTCTAATCCCCAATGGAGCATAAAATTCAAATCAAAGTCTATCCCAAGGGGACAATAAAACCAACATTTTTTGAGATATAATAGGGAGTGGATAGGAATCCCTAGTGAAGAAGGGACTCGAACTAATAAAGATCTCAAGCCACAAGATGCATAACCTATTTGGAACCTACCCAACTATGCCTAAAAAATGGCAAGAGTTTGATTTAATTAAGAAAGAAGTCAATCTTAAGTCCTTGTGACAGCATAGGCACCAGAATAAAGGCACCCAGATTCAATCAAGCCCTTATGAAAGCATAGGCTCCAGGATAAAAGCATCCAGATTCAGCAAGCCCTCATGAAAGCATAGGCACCAAGATGAAAGCATCTGGATTCAGCATGCCCCAATGATAGCATAGGCACTAGGATGAAAACACCCTAATTTAGTAAAGCCCTTGTGAAAGCACAAGCACGAGGATAAAAGCATCCAGATTCAGCAAGATTTTGTGAAAGCATAGGTATTAGGGTGAAGGCATCCACACTCCATTAAGCCCTCATGAAAGAACCGACACCAGGATAAAAGCATTCAGATTCAGAAAGCCCTCATGAAAGAACCGACACCAGGATAAAAGCATTCAGATTCAGAAAGCCCTCGTGAAAGCACATGCACCGTGATGAAAGGCCCAAATTTAGTTAAGCCTTCATGAAAACATAGGCATCAGGGTGAAAGTGCCTAGATTCAGTCAAGTCGTTCTGAAAACAAAGGCACTAGGATGAAAGCATCCGGATTCAATAAAGTCCTCGTGAAAGCATAGGCACCAGAATGAAAGCATCCAAACTCAACAAGCCTTTGTGAAAGCATATATACTAGCATTAAATCATCCAACCCCTATTTGAATCCTCGGCAAAAGACAAGTACCAGGATTTTCAAAGTAAGAGAACTCAACTTCAATTCAATTGAAAGATGTCTTCAAGCTGTCAAGAGCCGCAACTTAGTTGGAGGAGGTTTTCAAACCACCAAGAGGCCTAAAACCTAATGAAATCTATACATCAAGCTCGAAGGAGGTAAGTATAAGGTGCAATATACTTTGTTCGATGTTTGTGTTCTATAAACCCCTTCAAAATAGGGGGTAAACTATAAGCATTGAAATTTTGCCTATGGTTCTTAGGCCTAGTGATGATATCTAGAGACTGCAATTAGAAGCCTTTCCTGACTTGTAGGAACATCCAGATTTAACACCAAAATAGTGTAGAAAGCCTAGTAGGCTTAGGATCGGTATGGTATTGGTAGGGGTAGTGGTCAAAACCCTACGAATTATGTCTGCCCAATGCATAAGTAGATAGACCTTTTGCAGTAGTTAGAAGAAGGGTAGAGGGCACCCCTCCAAGGTGTGTAGGGGCAGCATCCCTGAGCCAAAATGATAAGCATTAGTAATAGGGTTGGCGCCTCTAAAATTACAGCTGGCGCCTCTAGATATAAGTGACCCCTATAACTTCTGAAAACCATTGTGACACCTCTAACCTTACAGGTGTGCGCCTGTAGCTACAATCTCACATCGAGAAAAGAGCTCATTTTTTGGCCCTTAAGAGCCTATATAAGGAAACCTAGCTCTTAATTTGAGGTATCGATTTTTGGGCTAAAAATGGCTTAAAAATACACATTTGGAGGGATTCTAAGTATTTTCAAAGACCTTCTTTATTTTATATATTTCTCAATGTATTTTTTTTAGTATTCTTGGCATCCTTTGGGGAATTCTAGGGTGTCGACGCTAGTCAAAGATTTAGCTTTCGATTAAATTCAGAATTTAGTAAGTTTTCTGAGGGCTTCCTCTTTAGTTTAAATATTTTGTTTAATTTAGTTTTTCCATGCTCAAGCATAATTAGAAATGATTATGCCATGCTTAGTGTAGGATTAGTTTAGTTAATTAAGTTAACTGCCATGCTTAGTTTAGGATTAGTTCAATTAATTAAGTTAATTGCCATCTTTAATTTAAGATTAGTCTAGTTAATTATTAGTTAACTGACATGCTTCGTTTAGGATTAGTTTAGTTAATTACTAGTTAATTGCTATTATTAGGAGTTTAACTATGCATCATTAGTACATAATTAGTTATTAATTAGTACATGATTATGTAGTAACTTTGTTGGTAATTGTGCATGTTTAGTATAATTGATTAATGATTAACTATGCGATAATTAGTGCTGATCGTATATTTAGATAAATATTTATTTTTAATCATGCCTATTTTTACTAATGCCCTTATTTGATGGAGAACCAAGTTGGAAATTTCTTTAATTTAAAATTATTCAATTTATTTTATCACGATTATTATGAGAAATTGTTATAATCCTCAATCCGTTTCCCATGTCTGATAGAAATGTAATTTTTTCTCCTCCCTCTTTCTATGAATGTATATAAATTGTTGACAACTCATAGGTAACAATAAGATAAATGTGGTTGTTTGCAGAATAAAACGTAGAATCAAGATAGAAGAGCATTAGTGGCTTAGCGCTTAGAACTCAGTAAACCCTTAGTGGAGGATGGATTAACATCCGGGCAAGTGTAACCCATATCTAACTTCCTGAACTCATCTCTAAACGGGTGATGGGTAGTTAGGTCTCGAGAATTAGGGATCGGCTGTCATCATCCGATTTTTCCTGTGGCTAATTGGCCGGTGGTGACTCCATCATTCCCTAGGTCTTGTCTCCGTGACTTGATCCATACAGCCTTCTAGGCATCTGAAAGGAGCCTGAGAAAAGCAGCGCCGAGGTTGTAATTAAGCGGGATGGAAGCCCAGCTCACATCAACACTTCAATGATTAAGATAAATCATTCACCTTTATGAAATAGAATAACCACAATCTTACAATGCAAAATATTAGCTTTACTTACTGATTTTGAACAAACTTTATAACTATTTGGATCTTGTGAATTATGTCTTCTTTATATGATTAAACAAACCATATAAATAATTAACCTACAATGTAATTATAAGACATTAAATTGCAATTTGCTCAAATAAATTTATTTATGCATAAATTATTATTTTTATTAGAAAAATTGATTACAGTTATCTGCTTTAACAGAATACATCTAACAATCTCCCACTTGCCCTAAAGCACTCTAAAGCAATCTGGCACACGTCACACCTCCACATCCTCAAGGTGACCATCAAATACTTTAGCTACCATAGTTTTAGTAAAAGGATCTGCCAAATTATCTACTGATGCTATCTTAGAAATGAGTACATCTCCTCACTGGATTATCTCCCATATGAGATGATATTTTTTCTCTATCTGTTTTCCTCTCTTATGATTCCTTGGTTCCTTTGATTGTGCTATCGAAGTGTTATTGGTTTTTGTATAACAAGAACCACTCCAAGCTCTAAAAGGAACTTTCATACCATACAAACTCTTTAGTAGCTTCTTAAGCAACCACAGACTTGGTGTCTATGGCAGAGTCTATGAATACACGATTGTTTCACACTCCTCTAACTAAGGGCACCACTACTAAGAGTAAACACATAACTAGAAGTTGATTTCTTTGAGTCCCTATTTGACTGAAAGTCTAAGTCTGTGTATCCTATAGGTACAAACTCTCATTGGAATAAACAAGAATATAATCTCTAGTCCTTCACAAGTTCTTGAGTACACGCTTGATAGCTATCCAATGTTATAGTCCTAGATTAGACTGATATCTACTAACCATGCCAACAAAATAACAGATATCTAGTCTAGTACAACATAGAATACATAAGACTTCCCACATCTAAAGCACAAGGAATGTTCTTCATACTGTGAACAGGACTTTTATCCCACTGGAGCGATTTCGACCACGACACTGTGTCAAAGCCCATTAAGGACTTAAGGGAACACAGAACAAGCCACAAAGGCATGCCTAGAGAATGAAATGGAGTCGCCACCCATGTCTAACCATAGGAAAATTATGAGTGACGGCAGTTCGATCGATCCCTTACTTCTAGACCTAAATTACCTTCGCCCTTTTAGAGACGGGTTTGAGAAGTTAGGTATGAGATTAAACCTCGTCCAAATGTGAATCAAGCCTGTACTCAGGTTTGCTAAGTCTAAAATTTTTATTATATTAATATTTGCTTCGTTGATTCTAATTCATTTTAACACACAACTTATTTTATCTTTATTAGCATGTGAGGTGTAAGTATATTATACATTCAACAAAAAGAAGGAGGAGAATAGAATTACAATCCCATAAAATATAAGGGAATAGGGAAAGGGATCACATCAAGTCTTAATAAATGAATAAGGTAAAATAAAAGAGATAAAATAAGAATTATGGAAATCATCCATTTACATTCTCCCATCAATCATATCAATGAAATAGCATAAACAAAGGATATAAAACATGCAACAAAGTATAACTCAAACATCAAGAACAATTACTCATAAATTAAGCATAAAATAATGAAATGAAACCAAATCAAGCAATAAATTCCTCACCACCAATTGTGAGTCCACTTACTACCCATTAAGTCTCAATTCACCATACACAAAAGATAACATGATGTTGATTCAATGATTAATGAAATCCTAAGCATGTAATCCAAACATCATATTCATGTCGCTCTCATATAACGTAACCAAGAAAGCATAGAATTAATATGGCAACATTATAAACAATAAATGGGATGCTATCAAAGTAATGATCCCCTAAAAACAATCATGATTCCATCATTACTTATGAACTCTCACTCATTAATCAAGAAAAGGACAAGAAGAGAAAAAGAAAAGATGCATATTTTGCCTAATCATGATGCATAACCACATCAAATTCCTCCTAAAACTTGCTTCTAACATGGCATTTTTCACAACACATACATCCCATGCATAACTCGTGCTAATGTGATGGCTTCTCACCAACAATTGTGAGACCACCATCACATATCTATGAATAACAAAGAAAACATAGAAAAAGACGAAAACATAACGCTACAAAGAAAACATTATGAAACCAAACTTAGCATGATTCTAACACGTTATACTCATTTTAATCAAAGCATAAAATTCAAAAAATAATCCATATCAACTTGATAATCCCCCACCATCAATTGTGAGTCCAATATCATGCATCAATGAACAAAGAGAAAGAGTAGAAGAAGAAATAGAATCATAATATCAAAGCATTATTTATTTTAAAGCAATGGTCCCCCACCAACAGTTGTGAGTTGGTCCCCCACCAACAGTTGTGAGTTGACCGTTACTTATCCATGAACAAAGAAATAGCAGAAGAAGAAGGAGGAGACGTTACAATCATATCATAAAAGTATATAAACAATATTACTCCTAACATGATTCTAAATACGTTATCACTCACAATCCTAACATGATTCTAGCATAATATTAAAATATAGATAACCTAAGCATGATTATAACATACATAGGCCTATGACATGCATACTAGCACACCAAATACATAAGGAAACCTAAACATGATTCAACATGAAAAGCAAACAAACAAACATAGAATGTCCTCAGGACTTACCCAGATTCTGGCAATACCACACATATAATCTTCACTTTGATAGGCCCTCTAGAATAATCCAATGGGCACCTCAGACACAAGGGACTCCTCTAGGAAATACCAAAGGAAGGCACCCAAAGCTTCTCAATTTCCTACTCTTAAGACACTCTAGAAAGCCCAAGTAGCATTTCGATGGCTTTAATGAATAGCGACAGTTCTTTACATAGGCATCGCGCAAGCATGTAAAACAATGGAAAACCAATATGGGGTCTTAAACAAAAGGTGTGCGCCTATCCCTCAAGCATGATTCTGTTGTACCCTTGCCAACATAGGACCTAATTTTTGGATAGATGGATGGTTTTGATGAAAATCCTAAAAGATAGGTGTGCCCCTGTCCCTAATTCGATTCCAAATTCTAAACGAACTCTAATTTTTTCTCCTAACTATGTTTAATGATTGTTTCATCTACTTTTTTCTCATCCTGGTGCCTCTTTTTGGAGTTCTGATGCCTCTAAGATTTAATTCTGCATCTGATTAGTATGTTTGGCTATCATCATTGGACATCTAAGCTATACGCCAAAAGCAAATGCTTACACATGTGATCCTCTCCTTTAGGAGTCTTGGGTGATTGATCCTTAGGAAGAGAGATTCCATGTCTAAAAGGAAATAATCCCTTTTTGGAATCTTGCATAGCAAACTTAACCAGAATCTTATCTATATATGCTGCTTAGGATAAAGTAAACAACCTATTCTTACGATCTCGCATGAGCGAGCAAGCTAGCTTCACCCAAATCCTTCATGTCAAACTGACCTACTAACCAAATATTTACGTTTCATAAAGCTGTTAGCCCTAAGGCTACATGATAATTTTGATGATAACAATACACATTGATTAATTGTGATTTACTAACATGTTTATTTATGTGCAAGAGTAATATCATTCAAATAATTGTCAAATCAAGAAAAGGCTTATTAAAATGAAGTGTTGAAGCTAAGGAGAAGACTACATGTTAAAGGCACCAAAGTTTAAGAACAAGGTTTGACTCAAGGAATGTGACACATGAGCAATGTTTAATTAATTGGTCATATATTTCTCTATAAATGTCCAAATGATGTTATTCTTGATCCTTTGGAAAGCTTACTCAATTTATAACATTTCATAGAGTTTTAAATAAATTCAAATTTTAAGTGTAAAGATGCCAAAATCATCATGCAAGTGCATAACAAATGGAAAAGCAGCTGGACATGAGCACCGAATACTCCTTTGGACATATCTTGAGCTAGAAAAATCAAAATGACTTGATTCTTATGGCAATGGAAAGATGACTTAATGAAGAACATTTCATATGTTTTGAAAAAATTCAAATTTCAAATGGAAGGCTGACATAATTGACATGCAATTCGGTGGACTAACACAGAGAAGAAAAATCAACTCACATGAGCACCGAATGGTGTTTTGGCAATATCTTAAGATAGAGATATCCAAATGCTTTGATTCTTAATGTTTTGGAAAGCTTATTCAAATATTCAGATCTTTTATGTTTTGAAGAAATTCAAATTTCAAACGGAAGGCTGACAGAATTATCATTCAATTTGGTGGACTGACACAAGAAAGAAAAATCAAGTCACATGAGCACCGAATGGTGTTTTGGCCATATCTTGAGCTACAGATATCCAAATGACTTGATTCTTGATGCGTTGGAAACCTTATTCAAATGTGCAGATCTTTTATGTTTTACAGATTTTCAAATTTCAAACGAAACATTGACAAAAATGGCAGACAAGATTACTGTTTTTATGGTGGGCAGAAAATTTGGAGATGGTGTCTTCACTTGATTAAGTTCATCTCATTTGCCTATAAAAGGAGCCATTCTCCCATGCATTCAACAAGTGCAAGAGAGGCATTTTATCAAGCAAAAAAAGCCAAGAGAAATATCAAGTTATAGAGCTTTTATATTTTTATTCTACTCTTTGAAGAGAGTTGTACTTTTGTTGTAAAAATTTGCTTTGTTCTTGTATTGTGGTAAGAGTGAGATCTCTTGTAAAGGATAAAAGTTATCCTTGAGAGAACTCTTTCCTTGGTGAGGTTGTTCATCAAGAAGAACTCTTGGTGTGGTGTTATCAAGAGTTGAAAGAAAAAAAGTCTTGGTGAAGTTGTTCATCAAGCAAGTTGTAAAGTATTCTACAACTTAGTGGAAAGCCTAGCTTGTGGAGGAGCTAGGAGCCCGTGGACGTAGGCAAGGTTTGCCGAACCACGTAAATTGAGTTTGCACTCTCTCTCTATCCCTATACTCTTTACATTTACTTGCACTTGAGATTATTTATTATTGCTATTCTCTTGATTGCATATTAGACAACTTCTATTTTCATCTTCTTCACTTCTATTCTCAAAAGAAAAAGTGAAATAATTTTTATCTTTCAAGAAAAGTTTTATAAATTCGTTTTGATAAATAAAACCCAATTCACCCCCCCTCTTGGGTTGTCATACCTGGGTCAACAAGTGGTATCAGAGCAATGTTGCTCATTTTTTTTTAAATCTTAACCGATTTTGAGCTATGGCAACTTTAATTCACCTCTATGTTGAGGGCTTTTTATTTCTCGACCTCCATTTTTAAGGGAAGTGATTCCCTCTTATTCGGAAAAACTAGAATGAGTATTTCTGAAATCTTTTGAATTATGTTTATGGTAGATTGTTGACGGCCCTGTTTGTTCCTACCAAATTGAAAATGGGGAAAGCATGCTTAAAGAACCTAAAGAGTTTAGTGAAGATGACAAAAAGAAATTGAGTTTGAATGCTAAAGCTATGAATGTGTTATATTGTGCCTGTTAGATTAGAAATGAGTTAATAAATATCTACTCGTTCTACGGCACAAGAAATATGGCACACACTTGAAGGAAACTCATGAAGGAACTAGTCAAGTTAAAGAATCTAAAATAGTATGCAGTTCAAGTTATGAACTTTTTAAGATATGAAATCGAATGAATCAATTTCTGAAATGTTTACTAGATTTACGGATATTATTAATAGTTTGAAATCTCTTGGTAAATCTTTTCTAATGTTGAAATGGTGAGAAAGATTCTTAGGTGTCTACCAAAATACTGGGAGCCAAAGGTGACGTGCAATATCAAGAAGCAAAGGACCTCCCAAACTAACCATCTAGAAGAACTTATGGGTTCTCTCATGGACTCATGGAAATCACATTGAAGGAGAATGAAGAAGATTTTCAGAAAAAGAAAAATATCACTTTCAAATCTTCAACAAAAGAAGATGATGAGTCCGACGATGAAGGAGTTGATGAAGATCTTGCATTCATCACAAGAAAGCTAAAAGGATGATTAGAAGAAACCAAGGATTCAAGAAGAATTCTAGAAAGGAGTACAAAGGGCAAAACTCAAAGCAAGATAAGAAAAATGATCAAGTCATTTGCTATGAGTGCAAGAAACCGGGACATGTAAAGATGGATTGTCCTTACTTCAAAAGTCAAAACAAGAAATCCAAAGCAATGAAAGACACAAATTGGGATGATAGTGAAGCTAGCTCTACCGAAGAAGAAGATTGCGAAGTGGCAAACATGTGCTTCATGGCTAAGTGACGATGAGGTAAAGTATCTAAATATGATCCTAAACTTTCATCTGATGAATACTTGAAGAATTCCAAAATTTACATGTGCAAATTGATAAGAAAAACTCCAAAAATCAATGCTTCAAAAGAAAGTCAAAAATCATGTTATTCAAATTTAGAAGAGTTGGTAGAAATAAATGAAGCTTTAGAAAATGAAAATGAAATTTAAAGCTAAAGATTTGAAAGGTTTGGAAAGTCAATATATTTTTAAAAACTGAAATGAGATTTTAAACAAAAGGATTTTGATAAATAGAGAAAGAAAATGTTATTTTGAAAAGGGAAAATAATGACTTAAGAAATATTGTTGATAGTTTTACAAAAAGCACAAAATATTTGAACTCTATGTTACAAAACCAAAGGTGTGTTTTTGAAAAAAGAGGCTTAGGATATAAAACTCACAAAAATCAAAAGTATTTTAAAAACTATTTTGTTCATGCATCTTCTAAGAATAATCCTAATCATTCATGTAATTATTGTGGAAGGAAAGGACACAAAATACATTCTTGTTACATTAAGAGAAATCCTAATTTGAAACAAATATGGATTCCAAAAAGGACCATAACTAACCCCCAAGGACCCAAGAACTTTTTGGTACCAAAAAGTTACTCCTTGAAGGTTGATTGTAGAGACAAAGGAGTGGCAAAACACAAGTGGTACTTAGATAGTAGATGCTCAAGGCATATGACCGGAGATGCCTCCAAGTTCTCAAGATTAATCATGAAGAAAGGAGGATATGTGACCTTCGGTGATGATGCCAAAGGAAAGGTAATCGGAAATGGTGATATTGGTAACCCTTCTTCACCTATTATTAAAGATGTTTTGCTTGTTCATGGTTTGAAACATGATTTGATTAGCATTAGTCAATTGTGTGATAAAGGGTATTTTGTTGCTTTTGAGCCTAATAGATGTGTGATTAAGGATGTTAGTAACAATAAGACATTATTTGTTGGTAATAGATGTGGTAATATTTATACAATTGATATTGATGTTAATCATGTAGAAAATTGTTTCATTGTTAATGAATGATGCTTGGTTATGGCAAGAAGGTTAGGTCATGCTAGCATGGACACAATTTCAAAAATTTCTAAAAATGATTTTGTTGATGGTCTTCCAAAAATAAAATTTGAAAAGGATAAGATTTGTGATGCTTGTCAATTTGGAAAACAAGTGAGAACTTCTTTTAAACAAAAGAAATTTATTTCAACAAATAAACCTCTACAATTACTTCATTTGGATTTATTTGGACCATCAAAAACTCAAAGTCTTGGAGGAAAGTATTATGTTTTTGTTATTGTGGATGATTATTCAAGATTCACTTGGGTGTTATTCTTGAAAACTAAAAATGAGGCCATACAAGCTTTTTCAAAATTTACAAAAAGAGTCCAAAATCAAAAAGGGCATTCTATTGTATCCATTAGAAGTGATCATGGTGGTGAAGTAGACAATGTCGCGTTTGAAAATCTTTGTGGTGAAAATGGTTTTGAACATAATTTTTCCGCACCTAGAACTCCACAACAAAATGGTGTTGTTGAGAGGAAAAATAGGACTATCCAAGAAATGGCTAGGACCATGTTGCTTGAAAATAATTTGCCAAAATATTTTTGGGCCGAAGCCGTTAATACCGCATGCTTTATAATCAATAGAGTCCATATTAGAGCTTTAATAAAGAAAACTCCTTATGAACTTTGGAAAGGAAGAAAACCCAACATTGGATTTTTTAAAGTTTTTGGATGTAAATGTTTTATTTTAAACACCAAGGATAACCTTGGAAAATTTAATGCAAAAGCCGATGTTGGAATTTTTCTTGGCTACTCTAACCATCGTAAAGCATATAGAGTTTTTAATAAAAAGACTCTTACTATTGAAGAATCTATGCATGTTGAATTTGATGAAACTAATGTGATTTCTTCAAAGAATTTAGATGATGATATTGTTGAAGTAGAAAGGCAAATCAAGGAATCAAGGCTTGATGAAAAGAGTCAAGATGATTTACAACTTCAACAAGAAAAGCTTGAGAAAGTAAATGATTCTTCCCAAGAATTACCAAAGGAATTGAGGTATGCAAAAGCTCACCCTAAAGATCTTATTATTGGTGAACCATCACAAGGTATGAGAACTAGATCTTCTTTTAGAAACTTTTGTAATCATTTTGCATTTGTCTCTCAATTTGAACCAAAAACTTTTTAAAGAAGCCGAAAATGACGAAAGTTGGATTTTGGCTATGCAAGAAGAATTGAACCAATTTGAAAGAAATCAAGTTTGGGAATTAGTCCCTAGACCCAAAATCATTCTATTATAGGCACTAAATGGATTTTTAGAAATAAAGTAGATGAAAATGGCACCATGATTAGAAACAAAGCTAGACTTGTTGCTCAAGGATACAATCAAGAAGAAGGTATTGATTATGAGGAAACTTTTGCACCGGATGCTAGATTAGAATCCATTAGAATGTTGTGTGCATTTGCATGTTATAAAAATTTTACCTTATACCAAATGGATGTCAAAAGTGCATTTTTAAATGGTTACATTATGGAGGAAGTATATGAAGAGCAACCTCTTGGTTTTCAAAATCATGATTTTCCAAACCATGTTTTCAAACTCAAAAAGGCACTTTATGGCCTGAAACAAGCACCAAGAGCATGGTATGATAAGATTGAGCAAATTTCTCATTGATAATGGTTTCGAAATGAAAAAAGTTGATACTACTCTTTTTGTTAAAACAAAAAATGATGATTTATTAATTGTTCAATTCTATGTTGATGATATTATATTTGGTGCTACTAATATTTCTATGTGTGAAGAATTTTCCAAGTGTATGCAACAAGAATTTGAAATGAGCTTAATGTGAGAATTAAATTTCTTCCTTGGACTTCAAATCAAGCAATCAATGGATGGGATCTTCATAAATCAAGCTAAATACACAAGAGATCTTCTCAAGAAGTTTGGCATGGATAATTCAAGGACATATAACACACCTATGGGTACATTAACCAAGCTTGACAAAGATGAGAAAGGAAAAGATGTTGATGTAACAAAATATCGAGGTATGATTGGCTCTCTTTTGTATTTAACTGCTAGTAGACCTGATATTATGTTTAGTGTGTGTATGTGTGCTAGATTTCAATCTTGTCCAAAGGAATCTCACCTTAAGGCTGTAAAGAGGATATTTAGATATCTTCTTGGTACCATAAATCTAGGTCTTTGGTATCCTAAGTGTGATAATTTTGATCTATTTAGTTATTCCGATGCGGACTTTGCTGGAAGTCTTCTTGATAGAAAGAGCACTAGTGGCTCTTGCCATTTTCTAGGACATGCATTAGTATCATTGTTTAGTAGAAAACAAAATTCTGTTGCATTATCAACCGCGGAAGCCGAGTATATTGCAGTAGGAAGTTGTTGTGCACAAGCTCTTTGGATGAAACAAATTTTAAAAGATTATGGTGTGGTGTTTGATCACATTCCCATCAAATGTGATAATACAAGTGCCATTAACATTTCAAAAAATCCCATACAACACTCTAGGACTAAGCATATAGAGATTAGACATCATTTTATTAGAGATCATGTGCAAAAGGGTAATATTTCTTTAGAATTTGTTCCCACCGAAAAACAATTAGCTGATATATTTACTAAACCCCTTAGTCAAGATAGATTTTGCATAATTAGAAGAGAATTAGGCATGTTGGATATATCTTAATTTTTCTTTTATTTGATAATCTTTGAATGGTAACATATGTTAAGGGGGAGAATATATTTAGGGGGAGTAATTAATTTGATTACATCTTTTTGATGATAACAAAAGGGGGAGAAATGGTATGGTTGGATTGCTTGTATTTATAACAATTGCTCTTTGCTCTCTTTTTGTTTATTCTTGATTTCATTTTCATTCTTTATTTTAGATATTATTTGAAAGCAATCAATGGTTTGTCATCATCAAAAAGGGGGAGATTGTTAGCCCTAAGGCTATATGATAATTTTGATGATAACAATACACATTGATTCATTGAGATTTACTAATATATTTATTTATGTGCAAGAATAATATTATTGAAATAATTATAAAATCAAGAAGGGGTTTATTAAAATGAAGTGTTGAAGCTTAGGAGAAGACTACATGTTAAAGGCATCAAAGTTTAAGTACAAGGTTTGATTCAAAGAATGTGATATATGAGCAATGTTCTATCAATTGGTCATATATTTCTCTACAAATGTCCAAATAATGTAATTCTTGAGCCTTTGGAAAACTTACTCAATTTATAACATTTCAT
Organism: Boswellia sacra; assembly: GCA_013180625.2. Taxonomy (NCBI): domain Eukaryota; kingdom Viridiplantae; phylum Streptophyta; class Magnoliopsida; order Sapindales; family Burseraceae; genus Boswellia; species Boswellia sacra. The sequence goes on along the minus strand of SNVD02013538.1, from coordinate 670,815 downwards.
ATGTTTTAAAGAAATTCAAATTTTAAGTGCAAGATCGTCCAAATCATCATGCAAGTTGAAAGACAAATGGAAGCAGCTGACATGAGCACCGAATACTCTTTTGGACATATCTTGAGCTAGAAAAATCAAAATGACTTGATTCTTGCGGCATTAGAAAGATGACTTAATGGGGCACATTTCATATGTTTTGAAGAAATTCAAATTTCAAATGGAAGGCTGACATAATTGACATGCAATTCGGTGGACTGACACAGAGAAGAAAAATCAACTCACATAAGCACCGAATGGTGTTTTGGCCATATCTTAAGATAGAGATATCCAATTGCTTTGATTCTTAATGTTTTGGAAAGCTTATTCAAATATGAAAATCTTTTATGTTTTGAAGAAATTCAAATTTCAAATGGAAGGCTGACAGAATTATCATTCAAGTCAGTAGACAGACACATGGAAGAAAAATCAAGTCACTTGAGCACCGAATGATGTTTTGGCTATATCTTGAGCTACAGATATCCAAATGACTTGGTTCTTGATGCGTTGGAAAGCTTATTCAAATGTGAAAATCTTTTATGTTTTACAGATTTTCAAATTTCAAACGGAACATTGACAAAAATGGCAGACAAGATTACGGTTTTTATGGTGGGCAGAAAATTTGGAGTTGGTGTCTTCACTTGATTAAGTTCATCTCATTTGCCTATAAAAGGAGCCATTCTCCCATGCATTCAACAAGTGAAGAGAAGCATTTTATCAAGCAAAAAAGCCAAGAGAAATATCAAGTTTATAGAGCTTTTATATTCTTTATCTACTCTTTGAAGAGAGTTGTACTTTTGTTGTAAAAACTTTTCTTTGTTCTTATATTGTGTGAGAGTGAGATCTTCTTGTAAAGGATAAAAGATATCCTTGAGAGAACTCTTTCCTTGGTGAGGTTGTTCATCAAGAAGAACTCTTGGTGTGGTGTTATCAAGAGTTGGAAGAAAAAAGTCTTGGTGAAGTTGTTCATCAAGCAAGTTGTAAAGTATTCTACAACTTAGTGGAAAGCCTAGCTTGTGGAGCTAGGAGCCCGTGGACGTAGGCAAGGTTTGCCGAACCACGTAAATTGAGTTTGCACTCTCTCTATCCCTATACTCTTTACATTTACTTGCACTTGAGATTATTTATTATTGCTATTCTCTTGATTGCATCTTAGATAACTTCTATTTTCATCTTCTTCACTTCTATTCTCAAAAGAAAAAGTGAAATAATTTTTATCTTTCAAGAAAAGTTTTATAAATTCGTTTTGATAAATAAAACCCAATTCACCCCCCCTCTTGGGTTGTCATACCTGGGTCAACAACAGCCTCCTCCACCAATGTTGGTGATCGTGATGTTATCTCTTTTTTATCTCAAGATGCGCAGGGTATCCATCATCCTCATTGTGATGCCTTCGTCCTCACAATAATAGTGGCCAATAAAAGGCTACGAAGAGTATTAATTGACAACGGGAGCTCAGCTGACATTATGTCATTGGATGCATTTGATCGATTGGGTCTTAACCGTAAAGTTATGAGAGGCATTCAAACTTCCCTGATAGGATTCGCTGGAGGAAAAGTTATTCCCGAAGGAATAATTTCGTTACCAATGACCTTGGGAGAAGGTTCCTTACAGACAACCAAGATGGTGAACTTTCTCGTAGTAGATCATCCGGGCGTTTATAATGCCATTCTTGGACGGCCATCACTTTACGACTTCAAGGAAGTGATGGGTGTCTATCATCATGTCTTGAAATTTCTAACACCTGCAAGGATAGGAGAAGTTAGAGGTGAACAACGAACTTCTCGAGAATGCTACAACATGACTTTCAAAGAGAAGGCACATAAGCTATGGATGATTCGAGGAGAACCTTCCGAGGAGATGGAAAGTTTGGATCCGCGAGACCAAGAAAAAGGGGAGGCTGTAGCTCCAATAGAAGGAATGGATGACGTCCCTGTTTGTTTGAATAATTCGAAAAAGACAGTGAAGGTGGGTAAGAATCTTCCTTTACCAATCAAAGATAGGTTGATTGGTTTTCTTCGAGAATACAGCGACGTTTTTGCATGGTCTTACGAAGACATGCCCGGCATAGACCCGAGTATAGCTGTCTACCGCCTTAATGTCAACCCTCAAGCTCAACCCATTCGACAAAAGAGGAGGCACCAAGCCCCAGAGCGTTCAGAGGCGATTACCTTAAAAGTGGGAAAGTTCTTGACAAGTGAAATCATTCGAGAGGTAAACTACCCCGAATGGCTCTCTAATGTCGTATTGGTGAAAAAAGCCAATGGGAAATGGCGTGTCTGCATCGACTTCAAAGATCTGAACAAGCATTGTCCAAAAGATAGTTTTCCATTGCCCAGGATAGATCAACTAGTTGATGCCATAGCTGGCCACCAATTGTTGAGCTTCATGGATGCTTATTTTGGTTATAGCCAGATTCCAATGTATTCGAAGGATGAAGAAAAAACAGCCTTCATCACTGATAAAGGGTTATACTGTTATCGAATGATGCCTTTCGGACTGAAAAATGCTAGAGCAACCTATCAACGGTTAGAAACTCCATGTTTGCTCCTTTCTTAGGAAAGACAATAGAAGTTTATGTGGATGATATGCTCACCAAGAGTATGGATACCAGATCCCACGTAGACGACCTCCGAACAACTTTTGATATCCTTCGAAAACATAATATGAAGCTGAATCCCACTAAATGTGCTTTTGGGTTATCCTCGGGAAAGTCTTAGGATTTATTGTCACCCAAAGGGGGATAGAGGCCAATCCTGAGAAAATCCAAGCACTTATGCGGCTTGAGTCTCCCAAAATGCCAAAGGATATACAAGTTCTCACCGGACGGTGGCCGCCTTAAATTGCTTTGTTTCTAGGGTGACCGACAAATGTCACCCTTTCTTTAAAGCTTTAAGGAAGTGCAAGCAGTTTGAATGGATAAGTGAATGTGAGAATGCTTTCCTACAGTTAAAGAAGTACTTAGGATCTCTTCCTCTCCTCTCCAAACCAATTATGGGGGAACCACTCTTTCTGTATCTAGCAGTCTTCACATGTGCTGTTAGTGCAGCTCTTATCCGTGAAGATCAGAGAATCCAGAGGCCAGTCTATTATGTAAGTAAAGCCTTGACAGATGTTGAAGGTCGATACCCTCCTATGGAGAAGCTGGCTCTCGCCTTAGTTGTTGCTACATAAAAGCTTCGCCCATATTTTCAAGCACATACTGTTATGGTACCAACTGATCACCCTTTACGACAGATCCTCTATTGTCCAGAGCTTTCTGGAAGACTTATCAAGTGGTCCATTGAGTTGGGAGAGTTTGACATACACTATGTTGCAAGACCATCTATCAAAGGACAAGCAGTCGTTGACTTCATTGCAGAATTTTCAAGTAGCGGAGTTAAGGAGGATGAAGAGACCAGTGCAGGGTCAAGTGATCGACCAATGTCCATGGAAATCGATCTGCAGAAGGCATGGGTCTTGTTCGTTGATGGGTCATCTAACAAGATTGGTAGTGGAGCTGGCTTGATTTTGTCAACCCCGGATGGAGTAGAAGTGGCTGTGGCTCTACGTTTTAATTTTAAAGCCACCAATAATATTGCAGAGTATGAAGCTCTCCTTGGAGGACTTAGGTTGGCGGTTGCCCTGCGAGTAGAAGAGATTGTCATCCATAGCGATTCCCAACTTGTGGTTAACCAAATCCGCGGAGACTATCAGGCAAAAGGCTCTACCATGATGGCTTACTTGGATAGAGTTAACTCTTTTCTGCGCAGTTTTAAAGGTTTTGACATCATAAGAGTCCCGAGAGTGGAGAATTCAAAGGCTGATAGTTTAGCCAGAATTGCTTCAGGGATAGAACCCCTTCTACCAACCGCCTCTCATATGGTCATTCTAGAATCTCCAAGTATATCAAAGCATGAACTTTCGCCGGAAAAAACAATGACCATAAACGGTAGCCTATGTTGGATGGACCCTATCATAAAGTTCTTAGAGATAGGGGAACTTCCAGCTAACTGAAATGAAGTGATCAAGGTAAAGGGGAGAGCCTCAAGGTACACTATGGTTAATGGTGTTCTCTACAAAAGAGGGTTTAGCCTTCCTCTTTTAAAATATCTTCGCCCAGAAGAAGCTGATTATGTTCTTAGAGTAATCTACGAAGGGATATGTAGTAACCATTCTGGTGGTCGATCTCTAGCTTATAAGTGTATCAGGCAAGGATACTATTGGCCAACCATGAAAAATGATGCTAAGGCATTTTCAACTACGTGCGGCAAGTGCTAAAAATTTGCCAACATTCCAAGGAAAGCTCCTAAGAACATGACTCCAATGGTGGCCCCATGGCCGTTCGCCCAGTGGGGACTAGACCTTATTGGACCTCTTCCAATAGGTAAAGGACAAGTTAAATATGCTGTTGTGGCAATTGATTACTTCACTAAGTGGGCAGAAGCTCAACCCCTCGCATTGATTAATGAAAAGAAGACCACAGACTTTGTAAAGAAGTCAATTGTCTATAGGTTTGGTATCCCTCACACCATCATTATAAACAATGGAAAGCAATTCGACAACTCAAGCTTTAGGAACTTCTGTAAAGAGTTGAACATCTCTTTATGCTTTTCCTCTCCAGCTCATCCTCAAGCAAACGGTCAGGTAGAGGCTGTTAACAAAACAATAAAACACCTCCTCAAGCCCAAATTAGATGCTAGGAAAGGTGCATGGCTAGAAGAGCTTCCACGAGTGCTTTGGGCATACCGAACTACTACCCACACAGCAACAGGAGCAACCTCATACTCCTTAGTGTTTGGCTGAGAAGCAGTTGTACCTGTTGAAATTGGCCTTCCATCACCTCGTACTGAGGGATATGGTGAAGAGCTTAATCATAGAAGCCTTCAACTCAACCTGGATCTTCTTGAGGAGGAAATAGATCTCATCAGTGTCAAAGTTGCTGCTTACCAAGATAGAGTTGCTCGATATTTCAACTCTAAGGTTAATCGCCGATCTTTCCAAGAGAGGGATCTGATTTTGAGACAAGTACTAAAAAGTACTCGAGATCCCACTAATGGAGCATTAGGGCCCAACTGGGAGGGTCCTTATCGAGTCAAAGCAGTCATCCGACCAGGCACCTACAGACTTGTCACCATGAATGGGAGGTTGCTTCGTCATCCATGGAATGTTGAACACTTAAAGAAGTATTATCCATAGTCTCTTTATATATGTAATAACTCCTTCTAGGGACTTATGCATATGTAATAACTCACATAGAGAGACCTATAAAGAGATTATCAATAAAGTGTTCAGTTTATTTTAAATCATACATCTTTAAAGCTCATGTATGATCAAGCTGTAAGAAGATGAAAAGAGTAAAAGAATACAACACTAAAAAAAATTCTTAGAGTTCTTATTATTTCAAAATTGGCTGAGGAATGCCACACATATAGTCCAAGTAAAGACAAATCCTCACCTATGACATTGAACCGAAAGTAAAGACAATAAAAGATAAAGTCAAGGCTTAGAAAACAGCCTTAATATGATTATTCCCTACGAATAAGCATCTACCTAGCTAGAAGAATTTCAACTATCTCTAAGAAGTGGCTTCATCATCTCCTTCTTCATCTGAAGATGATGAGGTAGAGTCGCCTTGCTTGGCCTCCCAAGCTGCTGTGTCCAATATCGACTCGTAATCCTCATCTTTAAGGATGAAGCAGTGGAATTGCTCAGGATCAGAGTTTGCTGTCGGGATAGACTCTACCACCAAGTTTAACTCTTCAACTATGGGAAACTGATCAATCTTTGGGTAGCGATCATGGAACCATTTACGCACCTCATTGACCCCATCAATATAAGAACGTTCCATAGCTTGCTGGTAAATACGACCCCTACAGAAGCGAGCAACTGCTTTGTCAATCCTATTTTGCTTAGCAACAGCCTTCTCTTGAAGCTCTTTACCGTTGTCATTTGCCCTTTTATACTGGATAGCTGCCTCCTTCTTGGCTTCGGACAAGTCTGCTTTCATTCTACCCATCTGTTCTTTCATCTCTGCCATCTTTCTCTCTGTTTCAGTTAAATTGTCAAGGCAGACTTGATGTTTCCCCTTCCAGTCGACAACCTCAGAAGTGAGATGATTAACCTCCTTGAGGAGGCTGGTGTTAGTAGACTCTCCTTGAGCTAAGGGTTCTGTCGCCTACAGAAAGAAAGACAAAGAGAGGAAAGCAGATAAGGCGTGTCTTCCAAAGGTATAAAAAAAAGTCTTAGTAAAACCTCACCTGAAGTATGATGCCAATACCGACAGCGATCGCATCGAAATATGTAAGTTTTACATTCTCAGGAAAGACATTAGTAGGCATGAAACGTGCAGCACTTTGAGACAATTCACGAAGGTAGTCTCCACATGTCGAGCCACTTTGAAAGCCCGTACTATCAAAGGTAAAATGCCTAGGTAGCTGAGAGGTTGGGGGTAACTTATTTCCAGTGGGCTTTGAGACAGCTACTTCGTCCGAAGGCTGAACAGAGATAGGCTTATCAGGAACAGACTTCCGTATGGGAGCCTCCTTGTGACCACTAGTTTTCTTCTTCAAAGGTCTAAGAGTTGGAGGACTTCCACTCCGTTTCTTCTGGAAGGACTAGGCCTGTCATGCGCGAAGGGCTTAAGAGGCATTTTGGCTTCAGGTTGGGCAAACTGCTTCTTAGTAGGATGTAAAGGAAATAGACATACGCAAAAATAAAACTGGTAAGAAAGCAAACACATGCTTGATGAAGTGAGGTAAGATCAGAAAGTAATAATCAAGCTTACCTTCCGGAGCAATGGGAGGTGACAAACCAAGGCGGATCAATTGCTCCCGATCAGTGAGGCTATTCACGTTCTTTGAGTCAATGGGTAGCTTGAGTACCTCTTGCAAGTCGTTTCTTTCTTTTTGAGATAAAAGCGGGCGTTTGGTCCAAGGAGCTGCGATAAAAACAGAAAAGAATGTCAGTTGATCAAGAGTTTTCATAATAAAAATAGATAAGGTATCGTTATAATAGGGTACCACAGAAACCAAAACGCCTCCTAATCCTCAACTTCTCTCCCTTTGGACGGGCACCTTTTTGATACTTCCAACTGCCACCACATCAGAATTGTTTATACTTCCATTCTTTCACATGTGAGGGAATGCCAAAACGGCGGTTGGGGTCATCCATCTTCCCTCGTTGGGATATGTAATTGTAACCTGTTTTCTCTCCGTTCGGTGGGTCAATGACAAAAATGTACTTAACATGGTTGGTGGTAGGGTCACCAAGACCTGCTTTCTGAATAAACTTTGAAATGCTATCAGAAGTCTCCATCCATTGGCCGATAATTGGGTAGGGGCAATGCCCATAGCATCGAGCATCCGTCGAACATAATTATCAAAAGGCACCCGGAGACCAGCTCTCAGTAATTCTAAGCTTAAGCCGATGATACATCGTGGTGGCCTACTCCACCGATCACCTTTCCTTGGAAGAAATAGGATAACTGAATCCGGGATAAAGAAATGGGCTCTATATATTTTTAATCGATCACCCTGGAGTTGATTATCAATATGGTCAGCCTCCCACCACTTTTCAACTTCAGGATCACTATCTGAGGTAGCGGAGGATGACCAGTCGCTGTCCTCCTCAGCATCTACCGCCTTGTGATTAACAAAATTATGCCCTAGCTCACGATCCTGATTGAAAAAATTCTGATAAAACTCATTAACCTCCTTACGGTTAGTCGCAGGATTCTTATTCCTTGTAGACTGAGTCTGATGACTCGGTTCCCCCCGTAGTACTGTCAAAAAATTTGGGAGGTGTGCAAGTTTTAAGATTTTGCAAAAAGCACCCTATTCGTAGTTTTGGAAATTCGTAAAATAACCCCTCTTCATAAATTTTCTAAAGTGGCAGAAAGACCCCTACAAGCAAAGTTTTCAAAAGTTACCCCTGCACTAAAAAACGAAGTTTCAAAATTTTGCAAGAACACCCCTGTAACTGATATATGAAGTTTTAAAAATTCTCGGATAGGCCCCTGTAGATGAATATAACGCCTCACGTAGCCCTCGCATGCAGCATGCAAACTCGGCCCACGTGAGTTTGGCCTTCGCCCGCGTCACCGCCCGCCTCGCGCACTCGCATGCGCTCCCAGCAGCTCGCCTCGCAGGCCTCTCCCTGCGGGCCCAGCGCCTCGCATGCCTCTCCTTGCGTGCCCAGCGCCTCGCGTGCTTCTCCCTTGCGTGCCCAGCAGCTCGCCCCGTGCTCAGCTCGCCTCGCATGCTTCTCCCCTGTGCGCCCAGCAGCTCGTCCCGCGCGTAGCTCACCTCATATGCCTCTCCCTTGCGCGCCCAGCAGCTCGCCTCGCGCGCAACTCGCCTCGCATGATCGCCCCTGCGCACCCAGCCCTTACGAGCTCGCCCATGCGCACCCAGCCCTCGCAAGCTCGCCCATGCGCACCCAGCCCTCACGAGCTCGCCCATGCGCACCCAGCTCTTGTGAGCATGCTACGCGCAGCTCGCCCTCGCGAGCATGTTGCGCACAGCTGGCCCACGTGAGCTTGCTGAGCGCCCGGCGTCCTCGCGAGGGTGCTGCTCGCCCCTGTGCGCATAGCAGCTCGCCCTCGCGAGCTTGCTGCACACGCTGCGCGCCCCTGCGAGCTTGACTCTCCCCTCACCCTTGGAAGCTCGCCTCTCGCCCATCACATACGAGTTTGCCGCAGGCATGCCTTCGTTCCCGCATGCATGCTCTTGCGCAACCACATGCATATTCAGAACTATGCATAAGCCATTCTATTGGCTATTGCTTCAACTTGGAAGCAATTTCACGTGGTTGGAAATTGTTTTACCTAAGCCTTTTTCCTAAAGTTTTCACTGCTTTATAGTTAGCCGTCACCTTATTTCCATAGTGACCACTTGGATAAAAATTTTTTTTAGCTTTTAAACCTACATGCTACGGTCCCGTAGCCATGAATCCCACCTTTGTGAACTATGCATGCATGTTCAGAACTCTTCGGAAAAGCATATTGAGAAAATCAAACATCTAGAATATAATTTTTTCAAAGCCGCAATATTTGAACAACATTCATTGAAAAGAGAAAAGAGAAAGGAGAAGGAAAGGTTTACCTCTTGCTGTGTTTGTCCGAAGCACCCCACGCGGCAACCTTCCAAACTTGCCTCCTCCAAGAAGTAAGTTATTCCTTGTTGCGGCTCTCCTATCGCCTCCCAACTTTGACCTCTTGCTTTATGTCAACTTGCTAGGGTTTTTAAGACTTGCGGCAAGGATATTGAAAAAAAAATTAAAAGAGATTTTATATAAACGGAAAAGTCTGCACCATATTTGTTAATTATATAATTTCCATCTCCGTGACGCCCATCTAGGGTTTCAAGTCGCATTAGATTTATATGTATGATTAAACTCACTATTTGGGCCTTCTAGTAATATTTAATTTATAGCCCTGAATAACTAAATAGTCCCTACGTCGACCCGTTAGTCGACTTGGGCCTAGGGGGGCTACTGTTATGGCCATAATAAAATTGGGCCTCAATTAAATTTAAGCCCACTATTAGAGCCCATTGTCTGGCCTATTATCTGGGTCCCATAATGACTCATCCTGACTCTTATATAAACCCTCCGAATTATTATTCAAGGTATGCACACTTTTCTGAACTCATTCTCTCTCTAAATTTCCTTTGCTTTTGAGAGCTTCTCTCTCTAGGAAATTCTCCCAGAAAATTCCGGAGTGCCGGAAACTGACTTGAGCGTCGGAGGGTTTTCGCCGGCACCACCGTCAGCACCCCTGGCTATTTTTCTTTGCTCACAGGATTCGACCCGACGTACAATTCGAGCTCCGACCCGCTTCCTGGCCGTCTGGAAATCATGCATCAACAATAAATAATTAATACAATAAAATCAAAATTAAAATATCACAATACAAAAAAATAATTTTTTAATTAATGTATCTCACATATAATATGAAAATATTTTTAGTTATTATATAATTAAAAGTAATAAATAAGTATTCAAAAAATATAGGAAAATATAGGAAAAGATCATTTAAAGATTTTAACAAAATAGGAATTAAATAAAATTTTCAAAGGTATTTTAGAATATAAAAAAATAAGTAATCTATTTAGATCTTTTTCTATTCCAATAAAAGTTAGAAAATATAATTTTTTCTATTAAGATATTTTTATCTAAAAAAAGTGTTCAATATAAAAAACAACTAATATAAAAATGTCTACAGTCTAAGATTCAGTAAAACTCAAACTTCATATAAAATAAAAAAAATCAATCCCTTAAAACTTTGTTTACACTTAATCGAAAAATAAAGAAAAACAGTTCTATTGGTGCAATGAAAACTTAACATATATTAATATATAATAAAATAAAAAAATGGGAATCAATTGTGATTTAATGAGAAAATAATATTACTTTAGTGACTTGGAAACGCAAGGCCAGGCCTTATCAACCCCAAATATATTATTCCATGGAAAATTTAAAATAAGTTAAATGTTTACATCATCAATAGATCAAATTTCCAACGAGGATGTAACAAAAGAATAAATCTTAATAAACAAAAAATAACAAAATAATATAAGTTTAAAAAAACACGATACTTTTTATTATATATGATATATTATATATTCTTATTTTATAAACCCTGATTTTTTGGTATCAAATCTGTATGTTATATCATTGATCATTCCAATATTTACCTACTTAAATCATCGACTTTTTTTAATAACAAAAATTTTGAATAAACATAAAATAACCTATTTGAGGAAAAACTCCTTTATCTACTCTTTCCGCTTGCAAATTTGGTAGTTAAAAAGAATTAAAAATTATTGGATAGAGCAAACTTTTGTAAAATTGTGTTAGATGGAGAGAAAGACTTCTAAAAGAAATTTACTCTGAAAAAAATAAAAGGGGTTATGCATGAAATACTTTCTCAATTTGTTATGGATCAAGTATAGTAATTTTACGTGAAAAAAATGGTTTTTTTTTTGCCATCTTTACGTTTAAGGATTATTTCTAATAGAATACTAAATTATATTGAATTAAATTTGATAAGAGCATACAAAATATTTGAAGTGTCTGACGTAGAATTTAAAAATTGAGAGGGAGACGTTTTAAAAAATAGAATGTGTAAATATATATTGGGGTTAACTGTTGAGATTACAATAAATCTTGTAAATTAATGTGATTGATTCTCCTTACTATTTGTTAGAAGATTTCTTAGCTGTAATCAAATCAATAGAATTTGATGATAAATTATTTTAGAAGTAATCAAATCAATAGGATTTGATGATAAATTATTTTAGGATGATTAGCTGTTTTAAGGTTTTAATTTAGATCATTGATCGGGGAATTCATCTCTATATAAACTGATATACAATTATTTTACAATTATGAATAAAAAAATATTTATCCTTATTATTTCAAGTTAGCATCAGAGCCACAATTGGTTCTATCTACTATTTAAATTCTTTTTCAATCAAAATTTTAGCCTTTGAAATTATCTCATCAAACTTTGAAATCTTTAAACATCTTGATAAATCCATACAAAAAAAAAAGCCAGCCATTGGACTTTATTGCTGCCGTTGCTGATCAACCATACCATCGTTGGAGAATTTTTTAGCCGCTGCCTTATCTTTTATTGCTATCAAAGCCGTTAGCCTCCATCACGATCCATAAGTGGAGGCCACGATCCACTCCACCATAGGAGAAGTCTATCCACGTGAATCTTGAATATGATTAAAAAAAATTTTGTGAGTGCTCCAAGGAAAATTACACATTGATCCTTAAGGTTTGAATTGTGATGTTTGCCCCTTAAAAATTTCATTTTGATCCTTTATTTTTTTCTTCTCCATTCCTACATCACGTGTTTAGTTTGAAGTTTCTTAATTAAAAAAAAAAGAAAAAAAAGGAAAAAAAAGAAAAAAAGAAAAAAAGAAAAAAAGAAAAAAAAGAAAAAAAATAAAAAAAGTGAAAAAAATAGTTCATCATCATCTGGAACAAAATCTGTTCTTGTAATTGTTTAATCAGAAAGTATCTTCAATGTAGGAATCATTCTGACTGAGTTCAACTATGATGTTTGGTCTCAACTTATGGAGATGCACATTGCTGAACGGAAAAAATTGTCATTCATTCGTGGAAAGGAAAAGCCACTTGCAGAATTTGATGATGGGTGTAAAAAATGGTATGCTGAGAATTAAAAAGTGAAGAGGTTGCTATTGATGTCAATATCCCTAGAGATTATGAAGGGTTATTTACGCTTACCCACTGCTCGAGATATTTGGGATGCATTAGCAAAAGCTTTTTATGACGGAAGTGATGAGTTACAAGTATTTTGTTTGAACCAAAGAGCATTTTGGTTATTATTTAAAAAAGTTATTTCCTAGTCTATTTGTGTCACGCCCGAACATATCTTATTTAGAGATTTTAGGGGTGATTGAATAAGAACTAAATAAAAAGGACATCATCAATATCTCATTATCTATTTTATTATTATTTTTTATATACGTCACATGAATTCATTACAACATATGACCATTTGTTCGAAATAAATTTTACATACACTGGTGACTAAATTCAATACATAAATTGCTAGTCATATAACAAAATCTCCCATCATAAGCTAGAAGAAACAAGACCGTCCCCAAAAATCATTGTATGCATGCAGACTCCAGACTCTCTAGGAAAGCTCTGGAATATCACTAGTATGAACATCTTTTTGTGTACCTGTGGAGGGAGGGGGGTGAGCATAAAGCCCAGTAGGAAAAATTCTAACATTACTAAATCACACGCATTCATCAATTATTCAATTACAAAATTTCACACCCAATCATAATAATTCAAACAATTATGTTCATTCGCACATCAAATTTATATTCGTGTTCCCCTTGGATTCGCATACAAAACGACCCATTCAAAGTCCAACACATCATGATTATTCTATTAGTGTTCCCCTTGGATCCGTATACAAAACAGTCAATCAAAGGTCCAACACATAGACTTTCATATCTGCATTCTCCCTGGATCCATATACAAAACAGTCCATCCAAGGTCCAATGCATACATTAACAACCTTTCAATATCATTACTATGATAAATCTCAAGAAAATACAATTTTTATGCAAAATCTAAGACTTTTTGGGAAGTGTACAGTCGATTTGGGGCAGTTCTAGGATTTTGCTCGACACTCAACACTGCGTCGCTTGACACTCGACACTCGACACTCGAACATGCACGTTGAGTCGCGCACGTAACACGTGACATTGTTCGCTCGACACTATACGCTTGACACTCGACATTCGAATGCGCACGTCGAGTCGCGCACGCAACGCGCGATACTATTCACTCGACACTCGACATTCGACATTTGCCTCTCGACACTTGACCTGTACTCACCCGACACTCGACATATGCCTCTCGACACTCGACACATGTCCCTCGACACTCGACATTACACACTCGACACTCGAATCGGCATGTCGAGTCATGCATGCAGTGCACAATACTGCACACTCGACGCTCGACACGTCCCAACCGACACTCGACACATACCACTCGACACTCGACAAGCGAGTGTCGAGTGAAAAGTCAGAAGCATCATGCAGGCATGTGAACCTGTTCCATTAAGTCGGTTACACCATTTCATTTCCAGTTTTCGACCTTTAACTTAAAAAATTCACTAAAAATCCATTTTAACTCCAAATTCAATGAAATCAATGGCTAATTAAAGCTTCATGTGTCTATTTTCCTAAACAAATGAAAAATCATACAATTCTTAATCCAGAAAAATGCATCAGATCAAACAACACAAGACAGTCACATAAACTACAACTCCCTTCAAACCCATCTTTACTTCACTTTATCAACACTTAATTTCACACATAATTCCTCATTCAAACCACAAACAATCAACTTACAATAAGTAGTTACGCTCATAGTTCATCATCCAAGCAACAAACAATCAATTTAGAATAGATCACATGCATAACAAACCAATATCAATTAAATAACAAAATACATGACATGAGGTAAGCATAGTGTTAGAAAATCCCTACTTGTTTTCCAAGCTTATACACTTCTTTGAAATTTTTCCTCTCTTTTCTTCTTCTCCTTGTTCTCTTTTCCTCCCTTGTAACCGTGAAACTCTCTTCTCTCTTTTCTTTTTTTTTCCTTCCTTCTTTTTCTAATTCTAGAAAAATCCCCTCTTCCCCAAATATAAGGCCCCAACTCATGGGCCTAAATCCACTCATTTTCCAATCCACTAATTCTCAAACAAAATTTCTAAATTTTATAATACATAAATGCATACATATTAATTTCCTTTTGAGACTCTACAATTTGCAAAAGTTATTGTTTCTTGTTTTCAATGTGAGGTTTGTGAACATGCGAAGAGCCATTGTGCTCCATTTCAACGAAGCTTAAACAAAAGTTTAATTCCTTTTATGATTATTCATTCTGATGTTTGGGGTCCATCCAAAGTTACCACTTTAGGAGGTACTCGTTGGTTTGTTACATTTATTGATGATTGTACCAGGATGACCTGGTTATGCCTAATGAAATCCAAAGGTGAAGTGAATCTATTATTTCAAAAATTTCATAAAATAATTTGTAATCAGTACAATGCACAGATTCAGGTTCTTCGTAGTGACAATGGTGGAGAATATCAAAATTCTGAACTTCAAAAGTATTTGGAGACACATGGAATAATTCATCAAACTACCTGCTCCAGTACACCTCAACAGAATGGAGTGGCCGAGAGGAAAAATAGACATCTTTTGGAAGTTGTTCGTGCATTGTTAATAGGAGCTCATATGCCATTATCCTATTGGGGCGAAGCTCTTTCATCTGCAGCATACTTAATCAATCGGTTACCTTCAAGCTCTCTTGGTTTTCAGACACCCTTTCACACTCTTACTGAGGCAGTCGTTGCTCTGACTGTTCCAAACTTATTACCTCATTTTTTGGGTGTGTTGTTTTTGTCTATCTTCATAAGCATCAACGTCATAAACTCACTCCTCGGGCATTACGATGTGTTTTCCTTGGCTATGCTGCTCACCAAAAGGGATATATCATGCTCCTACCCAACGAATGTTTGTCACCATGGATGTAGTTTTCCATAAACACTTAATGTATTTTTCCAAGTCTGAACTTCAGGGGGAGTATCAGGAGGAAATTCAGACTTTAGACTATGACTTCATCTCTAAAAACTCAGATGATCAAGACAAAGGTAAATTGGATGGAAATACATACAATCAAGAAGGAGGTGAATTGGATTGGAGTGGAAAGGAATATCCTGAAATTGAAACTAGTAACTCTTCATCGGTTCAAAGTGGTAATGAACATCAAGAGATTGAAAATGGTGATTCTTTGTCCGGATCCTTAATCCCAAGAAGTCTAGACACAGCTTCATCTTCTACTAATATAACATACCAATCATCTGCTGAGAATGTTCTTGATGTGGAAACTGAGCCAGCTAAAAGACAATTACCCCATCGTATTACTAGAGGTATTCCTAAACTTACTTATGAGCCTGATCTCTCTAGCAAAGTAAAATATCCCATAAGCCATTATGTGTCTAACCAATTCCTGTCTAAATCAAATTTGTCATTTGTAAATCAATTATCTACTGTATCTATTCTTAATAGTGTGTAGGAATCATTATCTGATCCTAGATAGAAGGCAGCTATGAACGAGGAGATGAAATCCTCATAAAAAAATGAAACATGGGAACTTACTGATCTACCATCAGGAAAGAAACTAATTGGATGTCGGTGGATTTACACAGTAAAATACAAGGCCGATGGAACAATCGAGCATTTTAAAGCAAGATTGGTGGCAAAAAGGGTATACGCAAACCTATGGAATTGACTATACAGAGACATTTGCAGCTGTGGCTAAGATTAACACAGTACGGGTCCTATTATCTCTAGCAGCGAATATGGATTGGCCTCTGCAACAGTTCGATGTAAAGAATGCATTTTTACATGGTGAATTGTCTGAAGAAGTCTACATGGATATTTCACCTGGATGCATGATACCAGAAAGACATAGTCAAAAGGTTTGCAGGTTGAGAAAATCATTATACGGGTTAAAGCAGTCTCCAAGAGCATGGTTTGGACGATTTACAAAGTCTATGACAGACTTTGGTTATCACCAAAGCAACTTAGACCACACTTTGTTTCTCAAAAAGCAACAAGGAAAAATCACTGCTCTTATTGTTTACATTAATGACTGCTCTTATTGTTTACATTGATGACATGTTGGTTACAGGAAATGATCCAGCAGAAAGGAGAGCTCTACAGGAATACTTGGCTAAGGAGTTTGAAATGAAAAATCTTGGTCCTTTGAAATATTTTCTTGGGATAGAAGTGTCTCGATCCAACAAAGGTATTTTTCTATCTCAAAGGAAATATACCTTAGACCTATTACAGGAAACTGGCATGACAACATGTAAACCAACTGAAACACCAGTTGAAGAACGCTTGAAATTATGTGTTGAAGATGATCAGGTTCCGGTTAACAAAGAAAGATATCAGAGACTTGTTAGAAGACTGATGTGCTTAACACATACAAGACCAAATCTTACTTATGCATTGAGTGTTGTTAGTCAATTTATGCATAATCCTGGTGAGCAACATATGAATGCGGTTATGCGCATTTTAAGGTATTTGAAATCAGCTCCTGGAAAGGGAATTTTATTCTCTAAAAACACAGGAAAAGAAAATATAGATGTCTATACAGATGCAGATTGGGCTGGAGTGATCGACGACAGGCGATCTACCTCTGGATACTTTAGCTTTGTAGGTGGAAATCTTGTCACATGGAGGAGTAAGAAGCAGAATGTTGTTGCACGGTCAAGTGTAGAAGCCGAATATAGGGGAATGGCAATTGGGATTTGTGAAGCATTGTGGTTAAGATTCCTCTTACAGGATTTGGGATATTTGTCAAATAAACCAATTCAATTGTATTGTGATAATAGAGCAGCATGTGATATAGCTCATAATCCAGTTCAACATGATTGAACAAAGCATGTAGAGGTTGACAGATTCTTCATTAAGGAGAAATTAGAGGAAAAAATTGTGGAGTTGCCAAAGATTCGATCAGAAGATCAAATAGCTGATATTCTCACCAAAGCAGTTTAAACTCATGTATTCACAAAGTGTCTGGATAAGTTGGGCATGTGCAACATCTATGCACCAACTTGAGGGGAGTGTTGAGATTACAATAAATCTTGTAAATTAATATGATTGATTATCCTTACCATTTGTTAGAATATTTCTTAGCTGTAATCAGATCAATAGGATTTGATGATAAATTATTTTAGGAGTAATCAAATCAATAGGATTTGATGATAAATTATTTTAGGATGATTAGCTTGTTTTAAAGTTTTAATTTAGATCCTTGATTGGAGAATTCATCCCTATATACACTGATGTATAATTGTTTTATAATTGTGAATAAAAAAAAAATTTCATCCTTATTATTTCAAGTTTAACAAGCCCTATTGAAAGTAAAAAAAAAAAAAAAGAGAAGAAAAGAAAATGCTGCACTAAAATTCACCACAGTTTTGTTATTGTAGTTATAAACGGAAGTCGTTAAAATACTTTTCAATCATTTTATAATTGTTATTATGAAACAGAAATTGTTAAAACCAAATCTCGTTAATTATTAAAAGCCATGTATAATTTACATTACCCGCATAAGAACTACTAAAGACACATATTTAAAGTATAAGTCAACTGTATCAAAGTTTATTTGAAAATATAGGCTAAACATTTTAAATAAATAAATAAAATTTTGACAGGCTTTAAATGAAAGAATTATTTTAACATTGGCAATTGAATCAATTATATGGATTTTTTTTGCCTTTAGTAGGCGAATAAAAAATACAGCTTTAACTTTGAATCGAGTTTTAAAACAAATTAAACATAATTAAATTTTAAAACGGTAAATTTTCGCCGAGCGTATATAAAACGGCATTGAGATATTAGTAGAAATGGCAAGTGCCACGAAGTGGCAAGTGCCACGTCATCAGCGTGTTGAAAGCGGGAGCTGATTCACACTGTTTTTAATTTTTTTAAACAGCACCCCAGTCATCGAATTTCCACCTTTCTTTCGTTGCGAAACGGTTGTCGGTGCCCCTTTATATTTAAATGCCCATGAAAATAAAAAATTAAAAAATCCGCATTTTTTTCCCTCTTTATTTATTTTTTTTTTTTGTTTAGGGCTATTGGTTTTGTGATCTCTGGCGTTGTAACTTTTTCTTCAATTCGATTTCCACAGAATCCGATTGAGATCGATCGGATCGGAGCCTAGAATGGCGGCAACGAGGCGGTTGCGAGACCTTCAATCACAGCCAGGCAACAAGATCTGTGTGGACTGCGCCCAAAAGAATCCGCAATGGGCGTCTGTTTCCTACGGCGTGTTCATGTGCTTAGAGTGCTCCGGCAAGCACCGTGGCCTAGGTGTTCACATCTCCTTCGTCCGATCTGTTACCATGGACTCTTGGTCCGAGATCCAGATCAAGAAAATGGAATCTGGTGGCAACGAACGCCTAAACGCATTCCTTGCTCAGTATGGGATCCCAAAAGAAACTGACATCGTAACTAAATATAACACCAATGCCGCCAGCATTTATCGGGACAAAATCCAAGCTTTGGCCGAGGGGCGTCCCTGGAGGGACCCACCCGTAGTCAAGGAGACTTTGAATGGTGGAAATAAGAAGCCTCCATTGGCCCAGAGTGGTGGCAGGAACGCTAGTTTTGGGAACAATGGTGGTTGGGATAATTGGGACAATGAAGATTGCAAGTCTTCCACTGATATGAGAAGAAATCAATCCGTTTCTGATTTCAGAGGCGGAAGTGGAGAAAGGGGAGGCGTCCCCGTTAGGTCCAAATCCACTCAAGACATTTATACACGTGCACAATTGGAGGCGTCCGCGGCTAATAAGGAGAGCTTTTTCTCGCGGAAAATCGCTGAGAATGACTCCCGGCCGGAAGGGATTCCGCCCTCGCAAGGTGGGAAGTATGTTGGGTTCGGATCCAGCCCGGCGCCTTCTCAGAGGAGCAATAATCAGCAAGGGGATGTTTTCTCTGTTGTTTCTCAGGTGGGAATTCGGGATTGGTGATTTATTCACGTGTTTATTTATATGTTTTTGGTTTTGATTTTGATTTAAATTGGTAGTTTGCTTCTTTGTGTTTGCGTGTAGGGCTTCGGTAGGTTATCTGTTGTTGCGGCATCTGCAGCTCAGTCAGCTGCAAATGTTGTTCAAGCGGGCACAAAGGAGTTCACATCTAAGGTAATTTTGGATCTTGATTAATGAGATCAAGACAAAAAGATAGTTTTGCTGCCTTCGAAACTTTAAGATATTGTCTTGTTCTTGTTTTGATTGCCATGTTAATACTCAGAATGATACTACACATACACATGCAGGTTGGTATGTGTATCCTTAAGTCGTGCATAACAAAACACATTGGCGAAAATAGAGAGTTTATAATCCTATTGTTAAATGCCACCTTAGTCGCTGAAATAAATGTTTTCTTTGAAGGTAGAATTTTAATTTGACAGTTACGCGATGTGGGCGGTATTCATGTGATACTTTTGCAATGATTGTTGCATTTGACTAAATTTTCGATGTTGAACAGCTTAGTGATGAGTGCAGCATCAGCTGTTAATTATACAAATGCCCTACAGTAGTTCCCCTGTCAGATTTAGTCATGGGAAAGGTCGAGACTGGCCAAGTTCTCTTTTTGCATGGAGAATTTTGTTCTTGGTTGGCAGCGGTAATTGCAATTCATTGTTTTAAATAAGTTTAGTGAAATTATTAAAAAAAAAAAGCCATTTGGTGACTGTGAGATTAACCCTGCAAATTTAGTGAAACAAGCTATCATTGTTGTCACCAAAGCTGTTGCCCTATATTTGCATGCAATTCCCAGCTACCATTTCTTCACGGAGGTTAAGATTACCTTTTGCAGTTTTTATTATCTAAAGTCATTTTATATCTGATAATTGAGTTGGAGCAAGGGGTCAGGGTGGGGAGAGGACTGCTTTTTTGGTTTCTAATTGGATGATTGTGAGTTCTGAGAGGGTGAAAAGTGGGTCTAATAAATATTTTTGCTATCAGTGGCTAAGAATGGTGGTATATGGTAATGGGTTTATGAACCGTAATGGAGGAAATTTTTAATTTTTTTTTTGTAAATATTTATTTATGTATTTTATTTTAAACACTGTAATGGAGGAAATTTTTTGAAATTGATGGTAAAAAAACTTTAATGAAAAATAGTATTTATGGTTTCAACGACGACAATGATATATATTATCCTGACAGTAAGGGTAATAGGTGCTGGTGTTGCTTTGATTGCTATAATTAATGGTTGTGAAAGCTGGGAATATTTATTGGAATTCATGGATGTTCTGGTAGTATTGTTGCTAATTTGAATGATTGAGCGGGCGTGAGTGAGCGGGTGTGAGATAATAGTAGGAAATTCTGTTTAATTAGCACGTGTGAGTGAGCGGGTGGGCAGGCAGTGACGAGTCATCTATCAGAAGAAACTGGAACTTTTGAATTTAATTTCATCATTCCACAGGAATGATATTAATTTTGGAATGTTGGTGGATTATTTATAAGGGTTATGCTTGCTTTTGTTCTAAGTTAACTTGTTAACACTAATGGTTGGATTAGTGTTAAAGGGCTTTCAACCCCAAGGGTTGGGCTTAGTGGTAAGTAGCCCTTGGCCCATCATTGAGGTCAAGGGTTCTAATCCACTTTGGGCCACCTACTTGGGACATGTATATATCTCACATATTCCTTGGATACAAGCTTCTAGGGTGTGGATATTGTCCTTAGTTTAAGAGCTTAGTGAATGATGAAAGGGTGAGGGACTTTTGGGTTATTAAAAAAAAACAAGTGTTAAAAGGCAGTTAGCTCTCATCTTTGAGGTCATGGGTTTAAATTCCGTTGGGGCTATCTACTTTGGATAGAACACATTAATAATATGTTAAGAAATTTATGCTAATTTGCTAACAAAAACTACTTAAGTAGAAAATTAACATTTATTACTTTCCATTTTCTTATTCTAGCTATATGCACTTAGGAAAAACATTAAGAGGACTTAGCTAGGTAATTAAAGGTTGAAAATTTTAATGGCTTGATTGGAGTGATCATTTTTTATTAGTGTTTGTGCCAAGGTTTGGGTCTAAGAGTAGACCGAATGTTATGCAAAGCTTGGGTAATTAACGTTTCTCCCTTTGTCTAGTATCTGAATTGCAGATTTGATATGTTTTTATGCTTTCATTTGCATACATACTTGTGCATTGTATTCTTGGTCCATTAGTGTGTTTGGGTATTCGCTGTTTAATTTAAATCAGAGCTTCTCAGCCATGGCTTCTGTTTCTTGTATTTCTTATATTAGGCTTTTTCATCAACCATTTTCAGCTGTTGTTTATGTGCATACTGTTGGAGCCTACACATGTAATGGTTGAAAATCTATATTTAGAATTAGATTTGAGCCAATTCGATGGTCTCTACTGAACTGGCTGTGTATTTCTCTGAATCGACATATTGTTGTTAAAGTTAGGGGTGCTCACAAGTCGGGTCGGGTCCAATACGATGATACTTCGGGTTTTGAAAAATAAACATGTGATCAGGTTTTTAAAAGAAATAACCCGATATACAACCCGTCCGTAGGATCAGATCGGGTTCGTCGGGTTATTCGGGTTGAAAATCAAAATGTGGCTAAAATAAATCTCTAACATTTTTATACCATAGCTGATGAAGATTGGCAGCTCTCATGTTAAATATTCACCGTTTACATAACTTAATTGCTTAAATTCATTCTACTTCACATAAAACACAAAAACATTTCAGAAAAGCATTCTTCATCTTCAATTTGATCATCTCAAAAACACCAATATCTCCTACCACCAAATTCTTTTCATTGAAAACTCCAACCCATATGCTAAAAAAAAAAAAAAAAAGACATCAGCTCCATTTTTGTTGTGTTTGAAATCTAGGATAATGATATATTCCACCTCACTGTCATACTTTCTAACAAATTTTATCAAAGCAAACTACCAAAATATAAAAATATAATAACAAAAAAATAAAATGAAAATTAAAAATTTAGTTTGGAGATAACTAAACATAGAAAGAGAATTTCTAAACTCATTTGCCTCAAGAAACGGATCTCTTGACAAAGGAGAAGGCTGGTGGAGGCGGCCATGAGTGCAAGCGAGGAGATTGGAGGGTGGAAGCGGGAATGGAGGCAAGAGAGGAGAGTGGAGGCCACTAGTAGAAGTAGAGGAGCGGCAGTGAACGGGGTGGAGGCAGAGGCGGGTTTGTGAAGGAGAAGAGGCGCCGGGCTTGAAGGCTAGTGGAGGCAGCCATGAGGGCGAGTGAGGAGAGTGGAGGCCGTTAGCGGAAGTGGAGGAGCAGCAGTGAACTGAAGGGGGTGGAGGCATTGGCGGGTTTGTGAAGGAGAAGAGGCGGTGGGCTTGGTGAAAGAGAAGTGAAGAATAATTAGGGTTCTAAATGGGAGATGATTTATTTTTATATAACTAATCTGGTGTGCAGAGTCTATAAGAAATATTATGCCTTCAGCTAATGATAGATTGACACGTGTCATATTTTAATTTTTTAAAAAATATATTGATCGGGTCGGATTTTTCGGGTTTTTCTTGACAAACCTGGTTATAACCTGATCCCCTTAAAACCCGATGTTTTAAACCCGATTTCGGGTTTTTCAATCATATAACCCGATTATGACCCGATCAAACCCGATCGGGTCGGATCGGGCCGAATTATTTTGAACATCCCTAGTTAAAGTTCTCAATAGATATATTAAACATGAGTTTTGGGCCCATAACAACGGAAAGGGAAGGACAGTGGAATCTCATTGGGGACATTAAGATGGTAAACTAATTATTGAGTGCCTTTTGGAGTTCTCGTGCTTACATACATCTCTCACTTAACATTGTTGAAGCCAAGTTGTCAGTTGTTATGATGTAACAGTTAAGGAGGATACATCTGATATGTTTTTAATCTTAAGCACTTCATCATTCGTGATTTTTTATTGTTGTAGCTATAGCTATTATGTCAACTTGTTACTTCTGTACTACCTGATTGTAAGAGTTGTCAATTATATAAGTTGTTTGAATTAACATTTGTTTCAGGTGAGGGAGGGTGGCTATGATCACAAGGTTAATGAAACTGTCAATGTTGTCACTACAAAGACAACAGAGATTGGACAGAGGACATGGGGAATCATGAAGGGGGTCATGGCAATGGCATCCCAAAAGGTCGAGGAGTATACAAAAGACGGCATGAATTGGAATAATGATAATTGGCAACGAAATGATGGCGAGAGAAATGGATATTATCAGGAGTTTAACCAGGAAAACAAGGGATGGAATTCTTCCGTTGGAGGAGGGCAGTCCTCTTCGAGCAGGCAACAGAATTCTTGTAGCTCAGATTCTTGGTATGATTGGGACAGAAAAGATGACAAGAAGGAAGATATTGCCAAGGGGACGGGGTCAAATAATGATGATGGTTGGGCTGGCTGGGATGACGCAAAGGATGATGGATACGATAATTTTTATCAAAGCGCCACTGATAAGAAAGCTGTGGGTCACAATGGGAAATCAGATGCTACATGGACTGGAGGAGGCTTTATGTAGTAGGGTTGGTGTAATATATACAATTACCTTTCTTTTGTCTTTGCTTCGAAATTTTTTTTTTTTTAATTTTTTATGTAGGTGTAATCATATCATGACATGCTTTACTTTTGTACGATCTAACATTTTCCTTTTTTGCTAATTACGCGCTTTTTATGTTGGCTTTATTGTGTTCATTAGTTGTGAAAAATCACTTGTCTGATGAAGTCATTACTAAATTTTGTGTTGGGTTGTGGGCAGGGAAGATGATTTTTCACTCTTGGAAAACCCTTTCTTTATGCAGAACTGGTGGTTAGAAATGCAAATTGATGGCAGGCTGGCTAGTATCATGCAAAAGATGGTGGTTTTAACACAGTTTCTACTGGAGTAGAGCCGATAAGAAAGTTGTGGGTAACAAATTGCATCTCAAATTAATGTGGAAATGCTTTTGTTAAGGTTAGTATATTTTTATAGCAACTCTTTTCTTCTCTATTTTCTTGTTTCCAAATTTTACATGACTTCTGGGGAAGATATGTGTGTTTGGAAGTAGTTCATATATGTACAACTATGAACGCGGGGTTGATTCGTCCCCGTCAAAAAAGAGGACTGCTGTTTGTGAGTGTGAGCAACATTATTTGTGACTTTGAAAAATTCAAAGTTGTTTTGGATCTGTAATGACTAGTGAATTATTATTCATTCATGTCCGTTGTGTGTTTTAACATTTTCCTTCCATGATCATAAGGTTTCATAATGAATTACAAAGATCCCTATGTGCATCTATAAAGTTCCTCTCTATGGCTTACGCTCCCGCAATTTAACTAACAACTCTATAAGATTATGAAATTGTCTTATTTCATTATAATTTGAAGTGTTCTGAGTGAGTGATCTTCCAACCGACGAGATAGGGAAAATACCGCTGGCTCAATGCGCCTACTGGTGTCAATGGATAATTGGATATACATGGCCTAAATTCTAGTGATCTTAACAACGGAACTTTCTTTTATTTATGAGTGATGTTATTTGCCTCCCACTATTAGTCTAAAGAGCCCTATTTTCAAATAAACCATTTAAAATTTTTAATACAAATTTATCTTTTAATATCACACTATTTAATTCCATTAACATACCTCGTCCTCCTCCAATAAATCACACTCCTTCCTTCTTTTCTAATACAACACATACGGTGCCATAATAATAGTATTAGTGAAGAAGCTTATCTCATCAATGGAAATACTTTTGAATCATTTACTTAGGAAAGGTAGGTTAAGTTTATTGGTTTTTAAGTTAAATTTATTCAAAGAAAAATTTGTAACTAGACCTTGAGATCTTTAGTGGTGTGCAAATAGCACTACTCTTAATTTATTCGATTTCAATTCAAAGCACCAACAGTAATGGCACAACGCTCATACCATACAGCCCCAACTGAATATATTATCCTATCTACATGTTAGGGTTGGACAATGGGTAAATCCACTGCAAAGATAAAATATATTCTTAGGTTGTAACGTGGCACAAATTAACCTTGTTGCACTGCCCCACCCCACCACCATCCTTCATTTCGTGTTATAAGCGCTTGGAATTGGCGTATTTGGAATACAATATCTAAATTCTGCTAGAGTAGTGCAAGTCACAATCAGACACAGGATTCCTGAGCATCGGTGACAGCATAGTTTTCCGGGACCATCTTGCATACAGTGCCTACATTTTTATCATTTCTGTGGTTTTGAATCACGAGTACAGACGATAGGATAGCATCGTCTGTTGAAGCCAAAATGTTCCCTATGGGTCCCAACTCCAGGTTCTCAGCCTTGCTGCTCGCAAGTTTTGCCTCAATTTTTGATGGGAACCTTCCCTTCCCCACTAAAACGAGCTCATAATCCCTACTTTTTCCTATCGTTAGGAGTTGCTCTGTGATGTTCCTCATCACTGTCTCTTTATACACCACTGATTGGTTCAACTTGCTCTTGAACGCCTCCACGTGGGCCTCATCCAGTTCCTGCAATCAAAGCATTTGAGCATGGTTGATAAACTCTTATTCATAAAAACAATAACTAAAAATTATCGAAAGGCTTCACCTCTTCCTTGAGGTAGTTAATCTCATTCCTTGAGAATCTGTTGTCGTCTTCAATACATGAAATCTCCTGTGGGGATTGTAGGGAAATTCTGTTCCTTTCCACCCCAACCTCTTCAAGGAACCTGACAAGAGTCACCTTACATTCTTTGTTTTCCGCCATTCTCCCACCTAATTCCAAAGCTTTGCGATCATCTGGTCCTCCAAAAAACACAATGCATATCCTTTTTGGCATGGTGGCCGTGGTTTCTGCCACCCTTTCATACTTAGAACTAAATCCACGGTCAACAAGTACTGCCACTGAACAAGGTGCATTCTGTAACACCTTCCAATTGACTTCTCTCCACCTATGCCAAGCAGTATCCCTTACCTCTTCTCCCTCTTCTCTCCAGTAGTGTTTGTGGAAGGGCAAGACGATCATTGACACCCTCTTGTCCTCCGCCACATGAAATATGTCCTCATGCATTGTGGACAATACTGAAATGGCTGTCAAATGGCGAACAATGACTCTTCCTAGTTGGCTATATGCCTCAAATGCACCAACTGTTTGATCGTTCGACATGCCTCGACGGAATCGGTTAATGAAGGGAAAGCCATTCTTTCGAGCTTTCTGAACCATAACAACGGAGGAGGAACGGTCGGTGAGTTCAACAAGGTGCATGACGTAGAGTTTTAGGGGGGAAAGCTTGGTATTCCTGATTAACTCTACAAGGTTGATGAATGAAGGCACGCTTTCAGGACCATGTATGCAAGCTATGATTCGCAACTCTTGTTGTGAGTTCTTGGCAAGGGGCGATTGTCGCTGTAATCGTAGTTGAGCTCCAGAAGAAAAGCGACGCAAGGGTTTGTAAATGGCCATGACCGTTGGAGTTGTCATCAAAGTGGTAAATAGTGCCATGAGCACCAAAATGGCAAACATCTCATCGTTTAAAACCTGTTGAATTATATTAACAAATTAGCTACTCAATCAAATATAATATTACTTGATCTATTTCATAATTATCGAAATTATTCTTCCATGCCGTTTCCTCAATTATTAATAAAAACGGATCCTAAAAACCCAATTAAATTACAAAAAAAAACTTTAATTAATGAATTCAGCCAGCTAAACTAACAAAATTTACCTTTTACTTGCTATAAAACTGAACAAAACGTTTATGAAAAAGAAAGAATCATCCCTTCATATTTAGAATAAGAAAAAAGAATTTTTATGCCTATTACTTTCGCTGAGGAATTGCCACTTGGCCTTCTCACAGGAAGAACATTGAAGTGTGTCTGGTACACTTTTAGGCAGCATAAAATATACAAAGAAAGGGTCCTATGCCACTATAATTTTTTTAAATATTTTATTATTAAATAATAATATTACTTTTATATAATGATCAATTGATAATTATATGTTGACTCAATGTCCCTGGGAACGGTGGGATGATTTTTTTTTTCTTATTAGCACATACTCGTATTCCTTTAACTACATGAAGATTAAGATTATGGAAGAAACGATCATCACCAAATCAATTGAAGTGATTTGCCCACTTAACAATATGCTTCAGCACTTTATAAAAGTAAAACTACTCTTAGAATTTCTTTTATATAATAACTTGTATAAATTGAAATATCATGATGTGATTGGATAAATATATCCGTCTAATCATAAATAATATTAATTAAGAACATAAATTGGTTGTTAGAATAGCATCACTACTCCAGCATATAATATACTTTATCACCCAATTATTAAATTTAGAATGTAACGAACATATATTATATTAACCATAAAGAGTTTAGTACTCTCTCATAAATGGCTACCTTTTCTTTTTCTAAAAGGTTCCTGCCTAAACCTTATCTTTCGAAAATTTGAATACACTTTAGATAAAGACGGATCTTCCTTGTGCTCAATGGCCCTGACGCTAAATTTAAAAGTAATTTACCAGAATTTTAACTCTAAAATTATGAGTTTATGATGGTCCCGTGTGTTTTAATTTTCTCAAATTGATCCCTAAAGTCAGTAGTCCACCCCTTTTTCCAGAAGTATGTATGAGCCAACAGAGTTGAAAGGGTAATGAAGCTAAGTGGTGTGGTGAAGTAGCAGAGGACCTGGCTAAAGTTTACGTGAATAAAAATTGAAAAGACAAAACGATAACTATTTACGTGAATAAAAATTGAAAAGACAAAACGATAACTAAATTTAACTTACCTTCTTCTCCCTGCCGATGTTGAGAACGATAAGCTCCACCAGCCCTTTAGTATTCATCAACACGCCGAGCGCTAACGATTCCCTAACCGGAATCATACACAGCATTGCCATGAGAAAAGTTCCCAAAATCTTGCCTGCACACGCGGTGGATATAACCAACACCAAAACTCCCCACGCCTCGGCGCCTCGTATTTTAGCCACATCAGTTTTTAACCCGCTAGAGGCGAAGTAAAGTGGCAGAAGCAAACCTGACACAAAATCCTGAATTTTGTTCATCAATCTCACTGCAAATTCACCTTCTTTTGGAATCGTCAATCCAAACACAAAAGCACCGAAAATTGCATGGATTCCTATAAGGTCAGTGAAAAACCCGGATAACATCACACCAGCTAAGGTTAGGCATATATAAATTTCATCCACGGAGTCGCGTTCAGACGAGCACTGACGTGCAACCCACTCCATAAAGGGACGGACAACAAGTAGCATGAAAGCAACAAAGGCAACACCAGAAATGAGAACCCATACGGATACTAATGAGCTCCGATGGACCTCATTACCGGACCCATTACCTGCAAGGGCTACGGTTAGAGCCAATAAGATCCATGCAGCAACGTCGTTGAAGGCTGCAGCAGCCATAGCAGTTTGGCCGACTTGGGTTGTTAGGAGTTTGAGGTCAGCTAAAATTCGAGCGAGTACAGGAAAAGCTGTGATGGAAAGAGACACACCGATGAACAAGAGGAGTTGGCTGTAGCCAACTTTGTTCTCTCCGTGGATCACTTTTTTAAGGAAAACGGAGACTCCGGCTCCAAAGAGGAAAGGAAGTGTTATTCCAGCAAGTGCGATTTTGAAGGCCTTCCTGCCGTTCTGGCGAATTGAGGTCAAATCGAGCTCAAGACCAACAAGGAAAAGAAAGAAAAGAAGACCAATGCTTGCTACCGATTCCAGTATGGGAGTGCTCCATGATGGGAAAACTATATTCAAGAACTCTCTATTTCGTCCCAGAGCAGATGGTCCGAGCAAAATTCCGCCCTGGAAAACGAATAACATATATATGTATATTACTCAAGAACATCAAGATTAGGGAGAAAAAATAAAATAAAATGAAACTATTTCTTTTACGACAAAATTAATTTTATAATGGTAAAAACAGTAGGAAACGTACGACAATCTCAGCAATGACTTTGGGTTGTCGTAGTGGCTTAATGAGGAAAGCAAGGAAGCGGCTGGTGAAGAGGACTAAAGTGGTTTGTACTATGAGTAACGGGAAGGCGTAGTTTAGAGGATTGTCGCCTTGCCAGGCTCCATCTGATGATGTCTTTATGCTGGTTATGTTGAGTGGCATGGTTGCTCAATGATAAATGAAAATGTTGTTCTAAGCTGGGACCTTTGTTGTTCCGACTACTGCCATTCCTTGGTTTTGGTTTTATAGAGGAGAATATTGTTAATTAATTGATGGTATATTTTTCTCACTGTAATGGTGTTTCCTTAGTGGAACTTCCTTTGATGGCCACTATCTCAATTACGATTTTCTTTATTAAAATATTACGAGCTTTAATTATTCAATTATTTATTATAAAATTTCAAATAACTCTAAATGTACAGTGTAAAATTTTTTCCTTCCCTCTTGGCTTCCATATCCAGATTCACAATAAGGTTTGGAAAGTCCAAACCACCTGGAGAGTTTGAACTGGCTGCTGGGTCATTATGACAGAGAATGTGGCATTGCAAAAGGCAACTCCTACGCTAGAGTTAATATAGATTCAGACCAAGTACTTTTAGGGCTTAAACCGCAGTGATCAGATGAAAATATGAAGATGATAATATATAAAAAATGAGAAAAGCATGTGTATGTATGTATATCTAATTAAGTTAAGAGTAATTTAGTAAATGTATTATAAATATTCATGTGTTGAGTCTCACATTATTAATGTAAGACTTGGCAATTGAGCTTGTAAGCATTTGGGTATACTTCACTTGCAAGCCCTTTTTTTTCTTTGGCTAAGTTCTACTAAATGTGTATGTAACATATCACCTTAAGAAACAACCCAACTTCTTTTAACCTAATCTAATTGATAAGATATTCGAATCTAGAAAATAATGAACAATATTTGTTGCTACTTCATGCACACCTTGGATAGCCAATTGAAAAATGATATAGAATATAATATAATAAATAAATTCATTTGTAACGTTATAATCTTATGCATACTAAGATGGTGTTTGTTTAAATCACTTAACACTTTTTAGATCTAAACACTTTTTAGGACTTAATTTATACCACTTAATAGGATGTTTGTTTGCTCTTTTATATACCACTTAAAAAAAGTGGCAAGGGTGTATCTTATTTTTAATATGACATTTTTATCCTTATAATAAAAATATAAATTATTTATATTACATTTGTGCAAGTTTTTAAAATTAAATCAAAATTCTTTTTTCATTCAAATAACTAATGTTATATTTATTGCAATCTTTTAAAAATAAAATATTTATTTTTATTATGGAAATTAAAATATATGGCTTTAAATATGTGTAAAATAACTAGTTTACAAAATTATATTGAAATATTAATATAGTAATAAATTAATAAGTTTATTTATTATAAAAATCAATATATTTATATTTTGTTTGATATAGGTCAAGATTATCAATAATTATATACTTTAATTATTTTTTAATTAATTTATTACATTAAATTTTTGTTTATATTAATTTTGTTAACCAATGCCTATAAAACAAGTCAAATTTTAAAAAATTCAAATGCATATTTATTAAATAAATTTTATTATTGAAATTATTTTTTATATATTTTATATCATATACATATATAATTTAATTTTTAAATTAAAATTTGAATTTCAGTAATTAATATTATATTATTTAAATATTTTATTTTAAAAAAATAAAAAAATTTTAAAATTTGAATCGCCGGAGCCACCGCCGTCCGCCGTCGGTGATGTAGCGCGTTTCGTACACTGATTACATCATCATGATCGGATTTGACTGATCTACAAGCCTGTGGAAACGATTCTAGGTGAAATGGAGGCGTTTCGCCAGAAAATGCATGAAAACATTCGGCGGCCGAATGTTTTTGGGCCTGTAACGGTTAAACAGTGATATGTCTTGCAAAATAAATCCGACAGCCATGTAGGGCGAGCCGAGGCTGTCATGATGGTGTAGGCAGTGTCGTCGGACGCTCAGTTGCAGTGGTGGTTCGCGGCGGCCTGCCGGCCGGCCGGCCAAAAGTAACGCCGTTTCCAGAATTTGAATAAAAAATAAAATATCTAATATTTATATATTTTTATTTTTAATATGAAATTTTTTAATTAATTATATAATTTTTATTAATTGAATATAAAAGGTATTTATGAAATAAAATTATAACAAGACGACAATTTAGACATTTTAAATTTTTCAGACATTTGGAAGAAAAAAAGTGGTAAATTTTCACTTTTTATTTTCAGACAATTTTATCTGAAAATAAGTGATTAGATGTATAAACAAACACAAAAAAATTGTTTAGCCTCTTAAATCTGAATCTATTTAGATTTAAGTGGCCCAATCAAACGGCCCTAAGTTTATGACTGTAATATTATTGCTTCATCTAAAACGATTAATAGACTTCTCCACCGGCCAGTAGATTTACGCAAGGTATCACTATACTTGCAATGGCAAAAGGAAATGAAACCCCCTAAGCTTAGAAACAGTTCAGTTTTTATATGTGGTTATATATGACCTGTGCTTTTACTAAAGGAATAATGAATAACAATGTGTTTTCAAGGTATTTAACTTTAACTAGTTGATTCGAATATTTGTCAAAGATTGCTGCCACTACCTTAACATTAATAATAGTTGTGGTTTTATCGTTCTTTTTGCAGCTTCAAATTAAAATTATTTTGTTACATTATCAATTTTTTGTGTGTGCGTGTATATATATTTTTTGTGATGCAATATTACTTATATCTAAATCGATTAGTAGACATCTTCACCAGCAGATCTACGCAAGGTATCAACTATCAATATAGTTGCGATAGTAAAGAAAATGATGCTCCGGCTCTCCTGGGGAAGTTCCAAACTCTATATTATGGTGATACATGGCTTGTCCTTGTACCACATAGAAGGGAATGAACAAGAACAGCGATGCCTTTTTAGAATAACTGTACATATTCCAGAATTATTTCAAAATCATATATCCTAAATGATTTGACGTAAATTTAATACTATCATATTATTTATTAGAGTAACAACAATATTGTACTTATAATTCATTTACAATCAATTTATTTTATAATCTAAATTGACAAAATTTTAATGAATAGATAATTACTATGTTATGTAATTTAACTACTTTTATTTATTTTTAGTTTTTACTCATTAATATTTTATCATTTCAAGTTATAATAAATAGTGGTGATAGGATTTGTAAGTGTAACATCGTTCTATTTATTTATTTTTATAAATCTATATACTTTTCAATCATTAATTAAATATACATTTTGTAAATATAAAATTTAAAATATAATTTAAGAAGAGTATTGTTTACATTTTGCAAATGATTTAATTGGTTTGATTCGAATATTAATCAAAGAAGTTATACAGTGAATTCAAATATAACTTATAACGTTGTAAATCCGATGGGGACCAATTGGCCCTAGCTCTGATTTGAGGTCAAGTTTTGTCTTTTGTGATGCACAGTGAATTTACATGAATTTCAACTCGTTTTACATACATGAATTTACGTACTTTCGAAATTTAAATTCTCCAAATTAGTCATGCTGGTTCGCTATAGGTAGGAAGTAAAACTAAACCGTCGTTAAATTAGTTTCAATGGTAACGTATAAACAAGTTCGGATTTCAATTGAAGGGTGTAATACGATACATATGTTGCTGATAACATGGAGAGAATCTAATAAAACCAAACAAGAAAAAGAACACTAGCAAAAAGCAAAAATCATAAAAAGGTGAAATGCAGATCAACTGTGAGGTTGAAATGATTAGCCGAAGTGGCATATATTCTGAAAAGTGAAATGATCTACAAAGGAGGAAATCATCAATCGTGGAGCTTAAATATATTCTCAAAAGGCAAATAGATCTACAAAAGAGGGATTCATCAATCATCGCAATATGATTCGAAATAAAAAATGAACAGAAGGCAAATTCTAGGAGGCGAGAGAAGGACAACGTGCGATGGAAAGATGAAAACATTTAAAAATGTGTTTTCGTTTTATTTGAAAACCGTGCTTAAAATGCCTATACCTAAGACAATTTTCATATCAGTTGTTTGTGTTTTGCTTTACTAAAAACACATCCAAGCATTTTTCATATTCCCAAAACTCTCCAACAAAAAACAAAAACAAAACAAAACAAAACAAAATCACACCTAAAACATAAACAAACTAGCATTCACAACTTGTTTGGTTACGTATTATGTGCTTTTATTTTTAAAATTTATAGTTAGATATGAAAACATGAGATATACATTTGCGTTTCACAAGAAATTTGAATTATGTAAAAATATATTTGCTTATATGTATTATATTTTGTGTCTCTGTTTAAAAATAAATGATAGTTGAAAAAAATTAAAAATGTATTTTTTTCAAATATTGTTTAATAATTAAAATATAATATCTATTAAGTAACATAATTTATAATGAAGAGAAAAAAGTATTTAAAAAAATAAAGAAAAAACAAATTACATAGAATGAGAAAAGAGATAAAACTTTTTCTTTCTATTTTCATATTTCTTGAAAGCTATGTTTTACATGCGTTGTATTTAAGTTTTGTATTTGTTAGATCTGGAAGTATAAAGTTATAAGTAATATAAGAGTAAACTGTAAAGTAAAATAACACAAGAGGATTTTACATAGTTCGGTTATAAAACTTACATTCACGGATAGCTTTAAAGTTGCAATTCACTAAGTTATTGTTTGTACAATCTTTAGGATCGTTTACAGTGCTGATTCACTCTCACACACTGACCTAATCTTTGTAAAACAAAATCCTGTCAAGATCTTAAACTCTAGTGACACTACCCACTCTCTGTTGCTGATAACTTAATAACACACTGTTAAGTAAAATATAATCACAATGTCTGACGCTGAATTACATAAATACTTAACTTGCAAGTTTTCTCAAGTGTATACTAACTCAGACAGACCTAATAAAAAATTCAGGCACGATTACAATCTCTCATACATGAATAAAATACTCATAAAATAAAATCAAAGAAGCATTCCAATTTGCGGTAAAGCTCTCCTTTTAATTCTTGGAATGCCGTGACATACACACCATCAACACACATATGTTATGTAAACATAACGCTATATATATAGTGGGATGCCCGATTGTAATCTCTTTAAAATCCTATAAGAATCTTAATCAAACTCAAATTAGGATAAAGACCAATACAATAGGAAGTGATATAAGTAACTCCTAAATGAAATATGACACAAATAAATATACTCCTATTTTAACTATATGATACATCAAATAATGTACTAATTTAAAGAGATATTCATTATGAATCAAATACTTCCTAAATTATAGTTATAGAAATAGTAAAATAAGAAACAATATAACATTCTAGTTTTATCATAAGTTGGTCAAAATTATTATGTGCATGGCACATACAAGAATGTTACACGTTGACACTAACAATCTCTCCTTTTTTGGCAACTTGTGATGAAAACACCAAACTGTTTCTGATCAAAGAATATCACACAAAAATAAGTCCGAAATAACTATTAAGCAATCATGATCTAGCAAACAATAACAATTGTGCAGTTATAAATCACATAATATCCTGCAAAACCAAAAACAAAGTGAAGTTGACAAACCTGTCAAACACCACTTCAACCAAATCATGATCAGAGCAAATAGTAAAATCATCAAACAGATGAAATATGCAAGTAATAACACAAAACACAGTAAAGTAAATCCTGCAAAGTAACAAGTCAAAAACACAGGGCATAAAATAGTTCAAATGCAAATATAAAGACTCAGGTCTAGCTACTAGTGCAAAGGTTTCATGAAAGTCTATGCCTTCTATTTGTGTCTAACATTGTGCTACTAGCCTAGCCTTATTTCTTACTACTTGACCACTTTCATCAGTTTTATTTTTGAATATCCATTTAGTTCTAATGACATTTACATTTTTTGGCCTAAAAATTAATTCCCATACTTTATTCCTTTTAAATTGATTAAGTTCATTTTGTATTGCCTGAATCCAAACATCTTCTTTACATTTTTTGGTTTAACTAATAAAACATAACATACAAATCTTACCTGATTTCTTACCTTTCTCCTAGTTTTCATTATACCATCTGGTGTTACAATGATAGAGCTGGTCGAATGTGCCTTCTATATCTAAGTGGGTGGATCTTTTCTTTCATCTTCATTTCTAATTGAGTTTCTGTTCAGATATGTGTTGTCAGTTGTCATTGTTGTGTCTGATGTAACAACACTGGTTTCCTCTTTCATAACTGAATCATTTCTATCATTATTACTGTCTGAAACTGATTTTTCTGTATTCTCTGTAAAGCTGGTTATGCTTTCCTTTTGTGAGTACTTTGCATAATCATTCAAATAATCAAATACTACGTTTGCAGATTCCATGAATGACTCAGTTCGAAGATTATAGACTCGAAAAGCTTTGCTGTTTTGTGCATATCCCACAAAAACTCATTCATTACTTCTTGGATCTAATTTTTCTAACTGCTCTTTGTCATTTAAGATATAACACATTTTCAAACTCCTTGCCATGATCACTCCTTCTTCTCACTATCCTGCCAATGTTCTTGTTTTACTCATTTTCAAGCTTTACACAAAG
The DNA here is from genome assembly GCA_013180625.2 of Boswellia sacra. NCBI lineage: Eukaryota > Viridiplantae > Streptophyta > Magnoliopsida > Sapindales > Burseraceae > Boswellia > Boswellia sacra. The sequence continues at coordinate 635,067 of SNVD02013538.1, read as the reverse complement.
ATTCTTGAAAGCTTCAAAAGTATCAGATTTTTCTTTAATAAAATCAACCCAAGTATATCTAGAAAAGTCATCAACACACATAAAGATGTATCTCTTACCAGTAATGCTTGCAATTTGCATAAGACACATAAGATCTATGCGAAGTAAATCAAGTATTTTGGATGTGCTGAGATGTGAAATGGATTTGTGTGCACTTCTGATTTGTTTTCCCATTTGACATGGTTCATAAATTTTATTAACTTTGTCATCGAGTTTAGGAATTCCTTTTACAGCACCTAACTTAGTTAATTTAACTAAATCTTTTTAATTTAAGTGTCCTAATTTTTGATGCCACAATTCTATATCTAAAATCTTAGCATGAAATGCAATTTTTACCGAATGACAATTATCCGAAGATCTATTTCCTTCTAAAATGCATTTACCAAAATTGTCTAAAATCATGCATTTGTTTTGTGTGAAATTAAAAATATACTTATCATCACATATTTGACTAATACTAATTAGATTAGCTTTCAAACCTTCAACCAACAAGACATTTTAGAAGTTGGGTAGGCCTTTGACATTCAAAGTGCATTTGCCAATGATCTTATTCTTTGCTTCATCTCCATAAGTGACATATCCTTCCCTGTATCTTTAAAATCTTTTAAAAACTGTTTATTTTCAGTCATGTGCCTAGAACAACCACTGTCAAAATACCACAAATCGTTAGAAGAATGTTTAAGTGCAATAAAAGCAACTTTGTAGACTGTCTTCTCTTTCTTAACCCACTGCAGTTGTATCTTTGGTAACAGTTTGAACTGTTTTAATTTTTTATGCAAAAGATTCAACAATTTAAAACATCTAGGTTTAATATGTCATTTTTTACCGCAAAAATAACAAGTTGGTATGATTTTCTTATCTTTCAGGACTGGATTTAAAAGAGTTTAGAGGGGAAACAAATGCTTCATTACTTTTTGAACTAGGACTTGACATTTTTGAGTTAGGTTCAGAATTTTTATCTGATGTTGAAGCCTTTACAAACACTATTGTTGATGAGGATGCAACATTACCTTCTGTGTACCCCAATCAATGTTTGTTAAAATTGTCTCTTTCAAGACTCAAGACCTGATCAAGTTTGGCTTACCCAATTCTGAGTTTATCAATATATCTTTTGCTCTCAATCAGTTTTATTGTAATTTTTTCAATATTTGCTGTTTTGTCTGTCAAAGCAACCTCCAGTTATATGATACAATTTTTAGCATAAGATTTTTCACATTTCAAAATTTCAATTTCCTTCTTCAAAGTTTTAATTTCTTCTTTCTGATTCATTCATTCATTATAGAGTGCATTATAAGTTTCTTATAACTGTTCGTAGTATTCTGGATCATCTTCTGTATCTGAATGATCAACATTAGTTCTGCAACGTTTTGTTATGTCAATCATAATAGTTTTTTCTTTATCAGTTGCAGATGCTATAAATGCAACAAAATTACTTATGCATTCTCGATCTTCCGACTGTCAAGCCTTTGCTCTTCTTTTTGAGATTAACATATTCAGATTGAATATGCCCATAACCAGAACATTTATAACACTGAATCTATCCTTTCTTATTAGGCTACTTCGATTTCTTCTTATCATTCTCCTTGTTGAATTTTCTGAACTTGTCTTCATTTGAACTTGATGGCTTTCCTTGATTCTTTTTCCTGAATTTTTTTTTATGAACTTGACATAATTTTTTGTTAGAAAAGCAATCTGTTTGGAATCAGTTTCATCAAGCTCATCATTACTTTCATCATTAGATTTTTCAGTTTTAACATTGAATGCAATGCTTTTCCCTTTTTTGCTTCCTAGTACTATGATTAATCTCAAAGTTTTGGAGAATACCAATGAGTTCATCAACTCTCATCTCATCAGTGTTTTTAACTTCCTCAATGACTAAAATTTTAGGTTGAAATTTATCTAGAAGAGATCTAATTATTTTGCTAACAATATCTGCATCAGTGAAAGTCTTGCCAAGCATGTATGCAGAATTGGTGATGTGACATACTTAGAATAAAACTCAGAAATTGACTCATCCTTATGCATCATCAAGTTTTCAAATTATGAATTTAGTCTCATCAATTTAGATCTTTTAACAAATGCAGTACCTGCATATTTTACCTCAAGAATGTCCTAAGCCTCTTTAGCCACTTTGAACCTTGAAATCTGTCCAAAGTTATTTAAGTCCACGGCCGCAAAAATTGCATTAAAAGCCTTTGAGTTCCAACTTGAACATCGATATTCTTCATCAGTCCATTCCTCCTCAGGTTTGGATTCAGATTCACCAAAAGGATTTAATCTTGTTGGTGGTGTCTATCCTTTTATTACACTGGTCCATGCCCTATTATCAAGAGATTTGATATACATCATCATTCTTACTTTCCAATATGAATAATTACTATCATCAAGAATAGGTAGTTCAGTTCCGGATTCTCCATTACGAATGAACTCCATTCCTCCAAATCAACGTGATCTTTTCTTCACTTGTATGTTATTGAACTTGCTCTGATACCAATTGTTAGATCTGGAAGTATGAAGTTATGAGTTATATAATAGTAAACTGTAAAGTAAAATGACACAAGAGGATTTTACGTGGTTCGGTTATAAAACCTACATCCACGAACAACTTTAGAGTTGCAATTCACTAAGTTCTTGTTCGTACAATATTTAGGATCGTCTACAGTACTGACTCACTTTCACATACTGGCTTAATCTTTGTAAAATAAAATCCTCCCAAGATCTTAAACTTTAGTGACACTGCCCACTCTCTGTCGCTGATAACTTAACAATACACTGTTAAGTAAAATATAACCATAATGTCCGATGCTGAATTACATAAACACTTAACTCGCAAGTTTTCTCAAGTGTATACTAACTCAGACAGATCTAATAAAAAATTTATGCATGATTACAACATCTCATACATGAATAAAACACTCATAAAATAAAATCAAAGAAGCATTCCAATTTGCGTTAAAGTTCTCTTCTTAATTCTTGGAATATCGTGACATACACACCATCAACACACATATGTTATGTAAACATAACATTATATATATAGTGGGATGCCCGATTGTAATCTTTTTAAAATCCTGTAAGAATCTTAATCAAAATCAAATTAGGATAAAGACTATTACAATAAGAAAGGATACAAGTAACTCCTAAATGAAATATGACACAAATAAATATACTCCTATTTTAATTAGGATACATCAAATAATGTCCTAATCTAAAGAGATATTCGTTATGAATCAAATACTTCCTAAATTGTACTTCTAGAAACAATAAAATAAGAAACAATATAATATTCTAGTTTTATCACAGGTTGATCAAAACTATCATGTGCATGGCACATGCAAGAGTGTCACACGTTGACACCAACAGTATTTTCTTTATTTTGAAACAAAAATAACTAAACAAACATTTATTATACATTCCGTAAAATTAGGGGTGGCAATTCGAGTTCGCGGATCGTGTTTGTTTCGTGTTGAGCTATAGTATGATAAAGATTAATCCAACACGAAGACATCCTATTTATTTTTCGTATCATAAAGGCTCAACATAAATACGATACAATTATGAAATGGGTAACATGACACAGCATGCGAATACGACTAACACAAACATGACGCATCTAACACAATTAGGAGACATTTACACGATTGATATGACCCATTTATAGCTATAACACGGTTACAGTTACGACACGATTATTTTTTTTTTAAATTTAGCCTTAGTAAGGTTTAGCCTTTTATTGTTTGGTTTGTTTTAATATTTGATTTAACAGTGACGTATCTCCTTATATTAATATAAAATATTATTATTTCTAATTTATATTTTTAATATAAATAAACATATAAAATATTATTCGTGTTAATGATCATATTTTAATTTATATTTATGCCAATCGTATTTAACATATATGTGTGTCGTAAAGGACTCGTATAATAATCGTATTTACGGATTGAAGGCCTTTAATACGAACATAACACGATTATTAAATAAATTAAAAATTTCGATACAAATATTATTAAAATAAATCTAAATTTATTAATTTTTATATTATATTAAATTATATTTATACGTCATGACCCAAATTATAAATCCTACATGAAATATCTGTTGGGAAATAAAAATGGATTTTCGAAAGCATTCCATAAATTCCATTCCCATCTTAAAGCTATCTGATATCAAGAGCATTTTCAAGTGATGAGACAGAAAAAGTTCTGCTTACAACGTGACAAAGACAATGGACTCAGACCGTACAAAATGCACTTTTTCGTTTGCCTGTAATCGACTTGACAGCCTTGACCTCTCAAGTCTGGAATAATTTAATTGTTATGTTTTAATTATTTAAAAATTAAAATTTTGATGGAATTAACAAACATGTCTTTGCATATTTGGTTTGGTACCTCTGTGGTGTTCTAGATTGTATCTTTTGATATTTGATTTAAATATTCGAACTTTTAATTATTCTCAGATTTCTTTTTAATTTTATTGGTTATCGACTGGGAGTAGCTAAAGTATATATGCCAATATTTGATTTTTTTTACGATTATATTTTGGAATCAGAAAACTCACTCTTATTATATAATCCCGGACAAAATAAATCCGTTATTATGGATTATGGAAACTTTTATAAGACCGGTACAATAGCATATACAATTAACATGTACCGGTCATGACTACATTACACAGACTTGGAAATCTCTCCTGCACCACCAGAGCCAGAGGACTCATCATCAGGCTTGAACTTTTCATGGACATTGTGCAGCATCTTTGACACTGGAGCATCTTCAGCATGGGCAGTATCATGCTGTTGGACAACAAGTACAGAAGCCAAAACACCCTGGCCTGACGACGCCAATATGTCCCCAATTGGCCCCAGCTCTGCATGCTCGGCTTGGCGATCCGCCAGTTTTGCCACCATAGTTGATGGAAATCTGCCTTTGCCAACAACTATGAGATCATAACCACTACTCCGCCCAATCGTTAATACCCCCTCAATAATGTTACCTGTCACCTTCTCCATGTACTCTGCCACACCATCCCATTTGCTCCTAAATTCAGCCACTGCACTCTCATCCAGCTCCTGAATTGGTGACAAATGAAGTTTTCGCTTGTTATTTTTTATGAATCAATAGATGTAACAGATCATAATTAATTAATTAAAAAGGACTTCGGGGTGAAAGCTTGCCTTCTCTTTTTCTCGGTTCATTTTCGCAGTGGAGAAGCAGTAATGTTTTTCACTAGACCTTGTTGGTGAGGGCCGTAACATAACGCCGTCACTCTCCAACGCATTTTTCTCACCATATCTAACAACGGTTACCTTAACTGCCGGGTGTTCAGCCATCATTCCACCCAACTCCAGAGCCTCACGATCATCGGGTCCGCCGAAAAATAGAATGCAAATCCTTTGTGATACAATCGCATTGGGCCCCGGAGTCTGGGACCCACTACCAAATCCACGGTCCACAAGCACTCCCACAGAACATGGGGCGTGCTTCAGCACTCTCTCGTTTACTGCTCTCCAACCAGGGCCCAGATTCTCCATTGACTCATCACCTTGACCTCTCCAGTGTCTATGGAAAGGTAAAATAATCAATGTCACCCTCTTGTCCTCCGCCACGTGGCAAACGTCTTCATGCATTGTGGACAACGGGGAGATGGCTGTTGTGGGCCGAACAGCAACACGACCCATTTGACCGTAGGCCTGAAAAGCCCCAGCAACTCGGTCATGCCACTCGCCACGGCGAAACCGATTAATAAATGGAAAGCCATTCTTGCGGGCCCGTTGGACCATCATAATTGAGGAAGAGCGTTCAGTGAGTTCAACAAGGTGCATGATGAAGAGCTTGAGCTGCTTCTTAGTGCTTCTTGTTGCCTCAACAAGGCTGATGATTGAGGAAACGTTCCCAGGTCCATGAAAGCAGGCAAGGATTCTGAGCTCGTCCTTGGAGTTCGAGTCACTGTTATTGGAGAAGTCACGTAACTTGCGGTGAATACGAGCATTAGCTCCTCGAGCTGGCTTGTAGATGGCCATTACTGTTGGGGTTGTAAGGAAGGTGGTGAAGAGTGCCATGAGGACTAGAATGGCAAAAGCCTCATCGTTGAGTACCTGTTGATCAATTTACAGCAAACAAAAAATTTCATTAGATTTATTTTCAAGTTTTTTTTTTTAATTATTATTCAATTGCTAAGTATTTGGGAGCACCGACAGGTTTAATTTAAGCGATTCTAAGGCTACAATCCGGATGGACCAGAGGGTGAGTGATGAATTGATGGAATTGTGGTCCTAAATCCTAACTTATAAGGCTAAGCCAATAATGACCTGCATGTAAGCTTAAATAGTACATGGAAGCACTTATAGCCACGCCTATATAGACTTTTTCAGCGAAAGATTGATTGGCCGCATTGGCCGGGATCTTTCTCTGTGTTTCCTTGTAAATTATAATCAGTTACTGGGAGACGTCTATGATGATTTTTTCACTTTCCATATATAAACAAGGTCGGTACTGGTGATCACAACATGACACATGCCCAACCAAGTGTTCCGACCTCCAAACTCCTGTGTCCTTGGAATTGCATCACTCCTTCGGAGCATGGGATATTTTATATTTAGTTTGTTGGTGTTGGAAAAGAGCAATTTGGCTTAAGAGAAGAGCCCACCTCCTTTACTAATGCTCTAGCTATTCTCAAGCAAGTTCAAGAGAAAAAAAAAAAAACTTATTATGGCTAAATTTCAACCCTTAAAACATTATTTGGAATTAGCACGTAATGATAAAAAGTTAACAGGGAATCTCTCAATTATAAACACATAATTTTTAAACAATAGAAACATTAAATGCTTTTTTACATATTTATTAATTATGCCAAATAATTTTAAAGTTACGTAGATCAATTGACCATTAGGAATATACTGTTTTATAACGAATAAATATGAGAAATAAAATTCAACAAATTTTCACGAACGGAAAGTAATTAACTTCTAGGCCGATTTATTATAAGACAAACTTGCTAAAAAGAGTAGTGTACATCAGAACACGTTCTTTTGTCCTCTTAGAATCGGGAGGTTTACGAGGCAAGAGAAGGCCATAAAGCAGGTGCGAATGCTAGAGAGCAACCAAACATAAAGGACGGATATCTCCTATTGATAACGGATTCCTTACTTTTCTTTGTAAATAAGGAGTCACATGATAGTAATGACCAAGGAGATCAAAACCATATTCTTTGTTTAAATCAAACCAGTACGTGTTGACTTACGTCATTTATTTAACAAGTTAATGAATAGGAAAATAATCATAATACACGCATTTAGAATAGGCATCAACAAATGTTTGTCAATTTGTATACTGTTTAATTATTAGAGTATTAGAAAACACCACTGAAATTACCCTAAATTCTTAAATTTAAACTCTGCAAAACATACCTTTTTCTCCTTGCCAATGTTGAGAACAATGAGTTCCACCAATCCTTTAGTATTCATCAAAACTCCAAGCGTTAAAGATTCCCTGGCTGGCAACATAAACATCATGGCCGCAGCAAACGTTCCCAAAATCTTCCCAGCACATGCCGTTGTTATGACTAATCCCAACAGCCCCCAAGCCCGAGGTCCGCGTACTGTGGCCACGTTTGTCTTTAACCCACTCGACGCAAAGTAAAGTGGAAGAAGCAAGCCTGACACGAAATCTTCAATCCTCTCTATCAATCTCTCTGCAAAATGTCCTTCTTTTGGTATGATCAATCCGAAAACAAAACCACCAAATATGGAATGGATTCCTATAAAGTCGGTCATGAATCCGGATACCATAACTCCAGCTAAAGTTAAACATATATAAGCTTCATCAACAACGTCATGGTCTGGAGAGCAGCGGCGAGCGACCCATTTCATAGCGGGTCGGATGACTACGAACATGAAAGTAACAAAAGCGAGACCTGAAAGGAGTACCCATATAGCTATTAATGGGCTTTTCTTTTCCCCACCGGAACCGTTCCCAGCAAGGGCAACGGCTAGGGCTAAAAGGATCCATGCAGCGACGTCGTTAAATGCAGCTGCGGCCATTGCTATCTCCCCCACTTGGGTTGTGAGCAGTTTAAGTTCTGCTAAAATTCGAGCCAGAACAGGAAAGGCTGTGATGGAGAGAGCCACGCCCATGAACACAATGAACTGGCCGTAACCAACTTCTTTAAGTCCATCAATGGTATTTCTGAGAACAAAAGCAACGCCAGTGCCGCAGATGAAAGGCAGGGATATACCAGCAAAGGCTATACCAAAAGCTCTGTTACCACTCCGACGAATCGAATTTAGATCAAGTTCAAGACCAACAAGGAACAAAAAGAAGAGAAGGCCGATACTTGCTACTGATTCGAGCATTGGGGTACTCCATTTAGGGAATATGTGGTGCAAGTAATATTGGTTTCGCCCAAGAGCCGATGGCCCCAGCAGAATTCCACCCTGAAACGAACAAATAAAACAAAATAAAAAATTTTAATTATCATATATATAAAATAATAATAATAATAAATTAAATAAAACCGTCTTTGCGCCGAGTTTATGACATAATACGTACAACTATTTCAGCAATAACTTTGGGTTGGCGAAGGGGCTTGAGAAGGAAAGCAAGAGAGCGGCCTACTACGAGGATCAAAGTGGTTTGAACAATTAACAAAGGAAAGGCAAAGTTTAGCGGATTATCGCCTTCCCAGGCTCCATTTGATGAAGTCTTGATGGCAGTTATATTGAATGCCATCGTATATGTTTTAAATGTTGACCTTCCACTAAGTATTTACTATATCTTTGAGACTTTTCATGCGGGGAAGAGTGAAGATCAGGAATGAGTGACATGTGAAGAGAAACGATTAATGAGCAATTTATAGAGGGAGGGAGGGAGGGAGGTCCTCTAGCTAGCTTTTTGGTGATTGTCACTTATAATAACGTGTAGGGCCATTTCCAAAATTTTGACGCGATCGATTATCATTTCATTTCTTCCATGACAGTCTAGGTTCTTGGACCTTCTTATGTGTATCGCGTCACCTAATTTTTGTATCAATTAAACACCATAAAAGTAATAAATTATCGTAAAATTAACGGGTACATACATGGATAAGGTGAAATTGGGATACTTGGTGTCATGAGAGTTCGGTTTTTGTTTTTTTCTGATTAACTTCATATTTGAATGATACAAATCTAATCATAGAGGGTTTCAATTATAACAACTTATAACTAAACTATTGATTAAAACAAAATCACATGTAATTTAAAGAATATGATCAACATATAGCCCTACAAATTGAGAAAGTTTTCATCTTTTCCAGTATTTATTGTAATATTTAAGTTGGATGTGCCACAGAGTGGCCGACCAGGTGCGGCAATTTCATCCAACAGTAAATTTAATTTTCCAACGAATTCAACCTTTTAGAAGAAATAAAATTCGTTCATTCAACGAACGAGTTCCGGCGAATATGGAATTGTTGGGTAAGTCGATTCCAAGACGTCTATTACAAATATAAGCACGTTCACATCTACTTCTTAAACTTTAAAGCTCTAAAAATATTGCCGACTAAGTTGTAGTTTTATACGGAACCTGGACACGCCGACATGCCAATCGATCTATGCCACGTCAAAGCTATCTTGTTAATTTTGTTAGCGTGTCGAAATCTGCTGATCTCTTGTTCCAGTTGTGACCACCTCATGCTCGATCAAAATTTTTGCACGTGAAACCATATACATGTAGTTTATATATTCTATTCTACTTGAGTTCTTACCTCATCAGACCTTCACTCATCGCAAGATCGAAAATACATAAGAAAATACAACACCTTCAATAAAGTAAATGTTGAAAAAAATTGTTTATTAATAGAAAAATTTATCTCCGTAGCTTGTATGCTCAATACAAAATTATAGTAACCAGTCAATAAAAATGTCCACAGACGACACGTAATAACCACATAAGAAGGATACATAATAATACCAGGGGCGGAACTGCGTTGACTTGGGGACCACAAAAAAAAACTCTCAAGGAACCCTCTTTGTAGAAGTATTTTAAAATAAAAAATTTCGAATAACTCGTAAGTTTTATGCTTTTTGTGGAAAACATTTTTGCCCCTTCTGTGTCCGTAGTTTTTTTCTTTTAATAATAACATAATTAATATATATCATGGGCTCAATAATCTTTATTTTATTTAATTAATTAAAATTTTCCTTTTAAAACTTTATCAAACAAAAATTTAAGACAATATGAATTTATTTAGCTCTTATCTTTGCAAATGGCATTAAATTATGATACTTTTATAATATATTCGTTTTTATTAATTATTTTATTAATTTAATAATGTACTTCATGTTTTTATTGTTTAATTTAAGAGATGATAATTTATTTAAAACAAAAATGCAAAATATCTTTTTACTCTATAAATTAAATATGGATAAATAAAAAAATAAGACAAATTCTACATTTTTTAGATAAGCATAATTAATTTAAAATAATTAACATGATTTGTTTTCTGTTATATTTTATAAAAACAATTAATAATAAATTGTCATAATTTTCTACTCGGTTGGATCACTCAAAATCTAAATCTCTATTCCACCACTGAATATTACTTCATTAATTATAGGTAAAATGATACTATGAGCAAATTACAATTCACATTTAAACCTTACATCGATCTCCATTGAATCAAGTAATAAAATGTAATCTCATCTTTCGTTGAAATTGTTCGAAACTAGATAGACACTATGCTTGTATCGTATGTGATCGCACCTAGGTGGCAGCAAAGCATAACGTAATATCGTAAAAGGTTGAAGTAAAACGTAGTAGAGAAGTTGCGTAGCCAGGGGACACGCATCGGTCGATTGTGGCCAAGCCATGCATGGCGTTGGTGTGGTTTGGATGCTGCCCGTTGTCAATGCAGTATGGAGCTTGATTATTAACTTTGTGAAACCAGATATTGTGAATTGGCAAGACTTTAAGAATTGGCGATCGTGGGCATAATTATATCATTGATTATATACAGAAATTTTGCTAGATAAGCCATTCGATAACGTAATCTATATTCAGATAAAAATGACAAGTTGTATAGACATGGTAGAGAAGATAGTCAGCTTGCTTGTTTATGATAAGAGAAGTTTAATTTATATATGTAGAAATTATTTCATCAAGTAGTTCTCCTTTATTTTTCCGGGAAAATTTTATTTGTTCTTTTTCCTAAGTTGCACGAGAGTTAAAGATATTTTCTAAGATTGCCAATTGATATGTGAATATAGAACTTTTCTCGTTTCTGGGACTGATTGTTTTAGATATATATAAAACCATGTCAATGTGGAGCTTTAATTCTCATGAACCTCATGATAGTTGGTTGGCTAACTTCTAATAATTTTAATCTTCCTACAAAATTATTTACGTTTATTCTTTGTTGGTTCTGTAGTAATAATAAATTACTTAAGACGCCTAAAATAAAAGGTTATAAGTGTTAGAAATATTAAGCATATATGATAACATTGGCATGTAGGTTTGTCGTACGTAGAGATAATCTATAAGATATAGTAAGATACATAAGAAAATCTAAAATAAAGTATTAAAATTATCCGAATAGGTACAATTAATATGATAGTTTATTGAGGATAATTATATATCCACTTTTAAGAATATGAACAAATTTTAGAAATGATCACAACATTATATTCCTCAAACAATAATACCTAATATTTTTTGACATGCACATGCTAACATGTGTGGTATTGAAATAATATATCTATGGTCTAACATTATTTACTATGGACTAGCATATTTATTAGAGACTAAATGATCGATTGATCTCATGAATTTGACGAGGATTGAATTATATAATATAGTGTAGCAATGTCTAATTTGCGTCAAATTTTATGATTTAGTATATTAAAGATTATGACAACTTAAAATCTTTCCCAAAGGAACATTCAATGAATTTATATAAAAACAATCCGATATATATCGTCCACCACAGATTGTGAACTCCACTGAGCTGAACAAAACTACGTGGAATTTAAATTCAACAAGCTCTCCATCGAGTAATTAACCAAACACGAGAACCTTGCAGAAGCTTTGTCTAAAGTAAAGAAAGCCAGCGCTATTTCCGTGACCGAACTTTCCGTAGTTGAAATTGCCATTTAATTTACATGCATTTGATTCGCCTGTACATTAAACCCCAGAGTAACTGAAAATTTTTAACACTAAATAATAGCCTTCTATTTAATTCAATTGAAGATTGAGAGTGTGTTGCTGAATTGACATACATATAAAAATAACTGTATATTTATAACTTTATTCTCTTGACAAAATAGATATTGATCGATCTGGAGCCTTCTAGTGCATTCTCTTGATCGATAACTACACCATCATCAACATGTTAACATCCATTGGTACAACGATATTGCTGCTTGGCAAAGGCGAAAGGTACAGATCCTATATGCTGCGCACACGCATTTGAATTATGCAGTAAAAGTACTGGGTCCTTCCTAGCATATAAGACATGATGGTGTTTCAGTTATAAATTTGAGGTCAGATATCTAGATGCTCCTGTCACTTGCCTTGTAGGTAATGATCAATGACCATTAATGGCGGCTTTTTATTTCGCACAAAGAAGCGTAAATGCAAGGTGCCCGTGACTCAGAACATCAACTAGCTAGAAACAGTAAAATCAGCATAACTTTTTTAAGCGATTATGGAACTACAAGTCTCGGGTGGCATGTGTTCTGTTTCTTATTAATGCATGTCCATTTTCCAATTATATGACTCGACGAACAATAATGCATCATATGTAGGCCACAAACCATATTGGAAAAGTATTTTAATCTAGTTGTGCTTCACATTCAATAATAAACAAATCTTTAATAATATTATCTCCAGACCAAAAGTTTGAGGCCACAAACACAAACATGCCATTGCCATATACTAGTTCTCTGGGAAATGATGGTTTCTGGGTGGGCCGGGCAGACTAGAAATCATCCAGTAATAGTCCGCATCTCGCCAAGACAATCATATTTTCTAATGCATATAATTATTAATTGTTTGAACCATAATAGATATTGGAGAATCCCGTCCACTCCACTCCAATACATTCAGCCGTTTTTTCAAAGGAAGCATTTTATGAGGCACCATAACATTTTGTATACTTTTTATGGTGGCCGAAAATAATTCACACGTCTTCTTTCAGAAAGTAATTGATTGCTCTTGGACTTTTTTGAAGTAATAACTATTTGTAGGCGCTGGATCTCTGCCAAATATGTGTTGCTAATTTGTATATTATTTTGTTTTTGTTTATATATATGCATTAATATACAATTTATAACACATTCATATCGATACAATTTTTGTCATATCATTTAATCCGGCTTTCTATTATCATTATTTTGGTTTTATCAATGGGCAAATTTATATGTCCAAAGTGGATCCTTTCGTACATGACCCACTTTCTTTCGTAAACGGGAAAAATTTTGATAAGAAAGAAGACTCGTGCATATATACATTTACTCAATTCATGTAATCGTAAGATCGCATCATAAGCCAAATATAAAAGACAACCTAAAAGAAACAAACAGCACTTTCCAGTGCTAGTTTAGAATAATATTGTGTGTACATGAGAAGCATTTCAATCGAGTTGATATGCGTGGCATTGACATTGTGGATATAAGGAGATAAGCTATCCATATGTCAATCTCGTCTTTGTTAACAATTAACAAGGACGTATATAATATTATAATGTATATTTATTACATTCAAAGTTGAAGTTTGGCCTTCGCTAGATTCAAATCATTCCATGGCGATGATAGCCAATATGCGCAATAATATACATTTCCTTTCAGCGGAGGTGTACGCGTTGCGGTACGCTAATTAAACTGGGTAATATTAGAAGGAAATTATCGTTGATTTGGCTAATTATATAACCACCACCACCAACTAATTCAACTTTGTTACCATATCGATTTGATTGTCAATATTCAATATATTATACAAATAGCTATCCTCATACAATTGAATCCCTTCCCATCTAAATTAATGAAGTCTTAAAGCATCTACCATGTGACTGGGAATATACTTTTGACACTGATTAGTGATTATTATAATCTATTGTTCTTGATTCGAATGTGATGTTTTTGCAAGACTAAAACGATCACTGTGGTTATGGACATGTTCAAGATAGATTAACTTTATATGTTAATCAGTTGTAAATAATAAGAAAAGATAAAAATGCGAAGATATTAATGTATACTTGTTGAGTTTAATTAAGATATATATAAGTGCTTAATTATATAATCATATTTGAGTTTTGGGAATTTGTTAGTTAAATTCTATTCACTAATGTAATAACTTTAAATTTAAGTTTTGATTAGTTTTGGAGTAAAAATAAGTGGAAAATACCGTGTTGTTTAGTTAATTGCAGGTTTTAGGAAATCAAATCTGATTTTTAAGAAAGCACAACAAAATCAAGAGTTAAAGCTCTTAAAGTGGAAAATTTTAAGATTTCAGAATCAAAAAATTTGCGCTTCAACACAATAGGGATGGCATAGCGGCGCAAGTTCTAGCAAAATAGATCAAAAGTTAGAGACGTTACGCTCCTGCACAGGTGTGCAAGTTCGAATCTGAAAAATTTTAGAAATCCTATTTCAGCTAAGACTCGGATCTCTTCTTATATTGAGTATAAGTAGGTGTATTTTAGATCTTTTCTAGGGACTAATAGAAGTCATTAGAGGTGCTTTGGAGGCCAAGAAATTGGACTACAACTATTGGAGGCACAAATCAAGATTGAGTCTTCAAGGAATCTTCAAATTTTCTAGTTCTTTCTTCTCTCTTTGTACTCAACGATTTAAATTTGATTATGTATTGTTTCTTTTTTACATTATGAACTAAATTTCTTTTTCTAGGGTTAAGATGTAGCCATGTTTGATACTCCAATTATTTTATTCAATATATTGATGTTTATTCAATCATTGATGAGTGAATTAATCATATATTTGATGCTTGTGATTGTCTAACCAACTATTTCATGAACTGAGATAAAAATTAGACTAAGAAGTTGATTTATATTAGTCTTTGATTAATTTGCAATAAACTACATGAGATAGAGATATAATTGTGATTTGTGCAATCATATGTTATTTCTTGTGCTTAATGGATACTTATAAGCTGTTAGATGAGACAAAAATATGATTCTCCTTATAATTATACATTGTTGTTGCTTGGAAAAGAATAACAAATATTTTAGTGAAATTGGTTGTCAACAATTGAATAAACATTGCTTAAATTGAATTGAAATAATAGAGTGGATAACTTAGGTGAAACCTTAGATCTTCATTGATTAGATTCTTCTAAATTTAGTTTAAACATTATTTAATCTCTTAGTATTTAGTTTTAATCTAGTTATTTAGTTAGTCAATTCTTCTAAATTTACTATTAAAATTTTATTGTTAAAATAAAATCAAAGTTAGATTAAGTTTAGTAGTTAATAATCAATCCTCATGGGATGATACTCATTCATCATTATATTACTTGTTATGATTCTTCGCACTTGCAGATTTTGCATAACAAGTTTTTTGTGCTATTGCCAGGGATTGGTTTTAATAATATTAAACTAAATAACTCAATTTTAGTTTGAATTTTAATTTTTCGTTTTACTTAAGTTTTGCTTCTTTTTTTTTTTTTTTTGATATTGCCTGTTGTATGCGAAAGTTTGGAGACAAAGATCTATTGCCTTTGGATTCTAAGATAGAACGAACCTGTTGAAAGAATTAGAATGGAGAAATGTGAAAAATCTAAACAACCAATCGTGATGGCTGACAATATAGAAGTAAACAGAGATGGAGCTGTAGCTACAACCAATACAAGACTTATGGATTACACTGTGACGGGAATTCATTAAGCAATAAAGAAGCTAGCCATTCAAGCAAACACCTTTGAGATCCAGCCAGCTACCTTGCAGATGATTCAATAATCTCCATTCTGTGGATTACATAATGAGGATCCTAATGCCCCATATTGCCAATTTTATTGAAATTTGTGATACATTCAAGTTTAACGGAGCCTCTGATGATGCTATTAGACTAAATTTGTTTCCCTTTTTATTAAGAGATAGAGCAAAGAGCTGGTTAAATTCTTTGCCTGCAGTATCTATTACTACTTGGGAGGATTTGGCTAAGAGATTCCTTGCAAAGTTTTTTCCACCATCAAAGACAGTCAAGTTACGAATCGAGATCTTCAACTTTGCATAATATGATGGGGAATCTCTATACGATACATAGGAGAGGTTTAAGGAATCACTTAGAAAATGTCCCCATCACAGTTCAACTAAATGGACATAGGTACAAACATTCTCCAATAGTTTGCGACATTCAACAAGAACTTTTATAGATGCTGCTTCTAGAGGAACTTTTATGAAGAAAACACAAGATGAGGCATATGATTTGATTGAAGAGATGGCTATGAACAAGTACCAATAGAATGGTGAAAGAACTACATACAAAAAGATAGTTGGGGTTCATAATTTAGATGAGATTGATTCCTTAAAAGCATAAATGGTTGCCTTGTCTAAACAACTACAAAACCACACTATGTTAGCCAATGCCATTCATATTCTAGTAGTTATGTGTGAACATTGTCAAGGTAACCATCCTAGTGATAGGTGTGAAGAAGGGAACCCATTCTTAGGACAAGCTGAGCAAGCCAGTTATATTGATTACAACCGACCTAGGAATAAACCCTATAATACTTACAATTCAAGTCGAAGAAACGATCCAAATTTCTCTTGGGGTAACCAAAAAACCTCCTCAATAATTATCTCAACAAAAAAAAGAAATCATCTCTAAAAGAAGCTTTGATCCAATTATCAATAACCACAGCTAGCTTCATGAAAAGAACTGATCAATTCATGGCTGAAACCCAAAATAAGTTTCAAAACCAATCAGCCCAAATTAGAAGCTTATAAAATCAAGTAAGTCAATTAGCCAATATGATGGGTGGAAGAATACAAGGTACTTTACCTAGTACTACTAAAGTAAACCCAGAAGAACATCGCAAAGCTATTACCTTAAAGAGTGTCAAGTAATTGGAAGAACCTATGAAAGTTGAGAGATCAAAATATAAGATAGAACAAGAATCAGTTGTTACCCCTATACCACCATTGAATACTGTCGATGAAAAAGTCCAAACCACACTATTGCCTATTCAAGAACCAACGCCTAAAGTTCTTTTTCTTCAAAGGTTACAAAAGAGTAAACTTGACAAAGAATTCTCTAGATTTTTTGAGGTCTTCAAGAAATTACATAGCAATATCCCTTCTATGGAGGCCTTATAGCAAATGCTAAGTTATGCCAAGATTATGAAAGACATACTCTCAAAGAAGTGGATGTAAGAAGACTATGAGACAGTTGCGTTAACTGAAGCGCGTAGTGCCATATTGCAAAAGAAGCTGCCTCCAAAGCTCAGAGATCCAGGGAGTTTCTATATTCCTTGCTCTATTGGTGAATTTTTCTTTACAAATGCATTATGTGATTAAGGTGCAAGCATAAGTCTAATGCATTTATCTGTTTTTAGAAAGCTTGGTCTAGGTGACGCACAACCCATAACAGTTTCTTTGCAGTTAGCTGATCAATCCATTAAGCATCCAAGACGAGTGATTGAAGATATGCTGGTCAAGGTAGACAAATTCATCTTCCCAACTGATTTCATTGTGATTGATATGGAAGATGACAAAGAGATACCCATTATCTTGGGCAGACTATTTTTGGCAACTGGTAGGGCATTAATTGGTGCCCAAAAATGTAAGTTGAGATTATATGTATAAGAGGAAGAGACAATATTTAATGTTTTTAATGCCAAGAAATATTCAGATGACATTGAAAATTGCTTTCGAATCGATGACGTGAATTTTATGGTATTAAAACATAAAAATTTACCTTTTGATGCATTAGAAGCCAGTTTGACATGTTCTAGGTTGTTTGACAAATTTGATGAATGAGAAGTAATCGACTATGTGAATTGGATGGACTCTTTTAGGCAAAACCATAGGAAATGCTATGAACCTATAGGACAAGGACCTACAAGATCTTTATATTGTATTGAAAAATCATCAATTCTTAAGTTGAAGCAATTACATGGCCATCTTAGATATGCTTATCTTGGGGAGTCATCTACACTTTCAATTATTATATCATCTAAGTTGACTAGTGTAGAAGAAGAAAAGTTGTTAAGAGTGTTGAGAGCACATAAGACCGCTATAGGGTGGTCTATTTCCGACTTGAGAAGAATTAGCCCTTTCATGTGCAACACATAGAATTGTCATGGAGGAGAACTGTAACTATCCATTGATGCACAAGAAGACTAAAACCTACCATGAAAACGGTAGTGAGAGCTGGGATGTTAAAATGGTTGGATGCTGGGGTAATCTACCCCATATCTGACAGCTCATGGGTTAGTCCAGTTCAAGTAGTACTTAAAAAGGGAGGGATGACGGTTGTAAAGAATGAGAATAATGAGTTAATTCCAACTGGTACAGTCATTTGATGGCGTATTTCCATAGACTATAGAAATTTAGGCGAAGTCATGAGGAAAGACCACTTTCTTTTACCCTTTGTTGACCAAATATAAGATAGGACTTGAAGACCAAGAAAAGACCATTTTCACCTACCCCTATAGCACATTTGCCTTTAAAAGAATGCCCTTTGGGTTATGTAATTCTCCAGCCATATTTCAAAGATGCATAATGGTTATATTTTCTGACATGACAGAGAAGAGTATTGAAGTTTTCATGGATGATTTTTTTATTTTTTGGAAAACTTTTGATCAATATTTAGATAACTTAAAGTTAGTTCTTAAGAGGTGTAAAGAAACTAACTTGGTTCTAAATTGCAAAAAATGTCATTTCATGGTCAAGAAGAGGATAGTTTTGGGCCATAAGATATCATCCATAGGTATTGAGATTGACACAGCAAAAATAGAAACAATTGAGAAATTACCACCTCCAACATCTATAAAAGGGATTAGAAGTTTTTAGGCTATATAGGTTTTTATAGAAGGTTCATTAAAGATTTTTCCAAGATTTTCAAACCACTTTCAAATTTACTTATGCAAAATAACCCATTTGTTTTTAATAAAAACTGCTTGCAGGCTTTTGATACTTTAAAAGCAAAGTTTGTGACAGCCCTTATTATGTTAGGACCAGATTGGGAGTTACCTTTTAAGCTAATGTGTTATGCAAGTGATTATACAGTAGGAGCAGTGCTTGGGTAGCGATGAAACAAGGTTTTTCATGCTATTTATTATGTTAGTCACACCCTCAATGATGCTCAACTTAATTATGCCACAATTGAAAAAGAGTTACTTGCTATTTTATTTGCTTTTGGTAAAATAGGCTATATTTGATTGGTATTAAGGTAATTGTCTACACGGATCATTTTGCTATTAAATACCTTATGACTAAGAAAGATGCAAAGCCTGGGCTCATCCACTGGGTATTGTTACTATAAGAGTTTGATTTAGAGATTAGGGATAAGAAAGGCACGAAGAATTTAATTGCTGATCACTTTTCTCGATTAGAAATACCGGAAGAAAAAGAAGAGCATATTCAGCTGATTGATGATAACTTTCCGAATGAACAACTGTTTATTGTATCTTCTAATAAAACTCTTTCATGGTTTTTAGTTAATTTTCTTGCAGCAAAGATTATTCCACTAGATCTCTCCAATTAATAGAAAAAGAAATTCTTTGCTAATGTCAAGCATTATTATTGGGAAGATTTCATTCCCTTTCGACATTGTGCAGATCAAGTTATACGGACATATGTACTAGAAGAAGAGGTAAAAGACATTCTAAAGCATTGCCATGCATTAGAGTGCAGAGGTCACTTTGGAAGACAATGAACAATAGCGAAAGTTCTTCAATAAAGTTTCGTTTGACCTACTTTATTTAAGGATGCTCATAAGTTTGTTGCCAATTGTCGTAGATGTCAAAGAACGGGTAATATTTCTATACAAATGCAATGCCATTGAAGGTCATGCTAGAAATGGAGCTGTTTGATGTATGGGGCATTGACTTCATGGGACCATTTCCATCCTCTTACAATAACTAGTACGTTCTCTTGGTAGTGGATTATGTGTCAAAATGGGTAGAAGCTATGGCAACCTAACTAATGATGGTAAAGTAATGCTTACCTTTCTTAAAAAGTATATCTTTACAAGATTTGGTACCCCAAGATCCATTATTAGTGATAAAGGCACACATTTTTGCAACAAACAGTTTGCTACTATATTGTCTCAGTATAGAGTGACTCATAGAAAGGCACTTGCTTACCATCCTTAAATGAATGGACAAGCTGAGATTTCAAACTGGGAAGTAAAAACGATTCTTGAAAAGACTGTTGCAAGTTCAAGAAAGGATTGGTCTAGAAAGTTAGATGATGCATTGTGGGCTTATAGAGTAGCTTTCAAAACACCAATTGGAATGTCTCCTTATAGGCTAGTTTTTAGAAAGGTATGTCATCTACCGGTTGAGTTAGAGCATAGAGCTTATTGGGCAATGAGGCATGTGAACATGAACTTATAAAAAGCTGGTGAAAAATGATTGTTGCAATTAAATAAGATGAAAGAATTCCATAATGAGACTTATAAGAATGCAAAGATCTACAAAGAAAGGACCAAGGCATGGCATGACAAGCAGATACTTTGAAAAACCTTCTCTCCCATTCAACATGTACTTTTGTATAACTCTCGATTGCGATTGTTTCTAGGGAAGCTCAAATCACGATGGTCCGGTCCCTTCACAGTAGTTAAGGTTTTTCAATATGGTGTAGCGAAAATTAGACATCCGAGTAAAAGTATATTCAAGGTCAATGGACAAAGGTTGAAGCCTTACATGAGTGGTGAAGTGGAATTCAAAAACAACACCACGTTGCTTGATGAAGTTTGAAAGGGAGAACAATGCTCGGCTGATGACGTAAAACAAAACGCTCCTTGGAAGGCAACTGAAGCTATACTTTGCTCTTATAATTTTTCCTTAACTATTCATTGGTTTTCTTTATTTTTAAGTGTGTTTTTTCATTTTTGATTTTATTTATGCATTCAATTTGTATTTGTAAGTGTTTGAAGGACAAATTCCACCTCAAGAGCTAAGTTTTGGGGAGTCATGATAGAGATGTTGCTCTTCTGCGCCAAAAGCACTATGCCGCCATACCATCTAAAGACAAAAGTTATCACGCTCTAGCGCAGGTAAGTTGTGCACCCGCGCCTACTTTTTCTTGAAACTTTGTGCCTTCGTGCCATAGAGATTGCACTGTTGCATGACCAGAATCCCAAAATTTAGATTCTTAAGTTTTGCTCCCCTACACAAACAATTTCCTGAAGTTTAAGAATTTTTTTCCAGGACCTTGCACTCCTATGTAACACATTTTATGTGCATGTGCGACAAAATTAGGGCAAAATTAAATTGGGGTTGATGTTATGCTCCTGCGCAACTTCGATTTTTTAGGGGAAAAAAAAAAACCTACTCTGGCCACCATTTTTCATACTCATCTTAGTTCCATTATCCTCTTTGTGACAGCATGACCTCCGACGACTGAGGCAAGCCCATTTACACTTACATTCACTTTCCTCACATCTTCCATCGCCTCTTCCACTTAGTTTCTCTCATTCCTCTCTCCCCAACTCACCAAGAAACACCTCTCTTTCTTTCTCTTGTTCTCTCCCTACTCATTGTCTGATTCAGGTAAGTTACATCTTATTATCATTTAAGAATCCATTTTACTTTTTGATTTTTCACACTGTTTTAGTTTATATAAATTTGATGTGAAATTTTTGGTTGATGTTGAAGTGGTTGTGGCTACCATAAGGGGTAGACTTGCTATATGGAGTTTTGAGGATGGAGGATGGCATATTATTGGGAGTGTCAATGTTTTAATACTGCTATATGATCTCTAGTTATGCGAGTTTGAATTTTGTTGCATTGATTTTGAATGGTTGAATTCTTTGTTGCTACTCTTATAAACTTCACAAATTCAATTTTTCTTGGGGTATCATTTAACTTGTGAATAATTTATGCTTCCATGGATTTTACATGCTTTCTTTTATTCTTTAAGGCTGTGACTGCTCTATTGTTCCAAGTAGTTTGACATGTGGATGTATATGATGCATAAGTTAAGCTAGATGACTTACTACATCCTCAAGATTACTAGTTTTTTTTTTTTTAAAGTGCATGATATATTTTGATAGATAACTCTTGGTGAAATTTAAAATTGATTGCTGCACAAGGTATTATTTTTCTTGAGGTAAATGCTTTTTAAGGGTTAAAGGCTATTCCATTGTGAAGATGTTTGAGACACATGTTAGTCATGATTGCCATTGTTGCACGTCTTTTTATTTCCCAATTTAGTTTAGGAGTTAGGATGATGTGATTCTGTTGTATTGACATTTACTTTTGAAGAATCTTGAGTATCCAAATGGTTATGAATCTTTTAGGATGGCAAGATAGTTGGATGATCCGATATAGCTTAATAATGTCGATTGATTGTTTCTTTTACAATTCATACAGTATCAAGTGGTTTTCAAGTTGCTGATTTATCTTGCATTACGGATTCAACATAACTTTGTTATTAAAAATATTTGTCTTGCTTATGAGCCATTTTGAATAAACAAATGTATTGGTTATATGTTCTTGCTCAGAATTGCCATTGGTTTTTTAGTACAAAAATAATTTTTACTTTTGCAAATATAATTCGGGAGAAAAACAAAGAAGTTGTGTTGGATTTAAACAGAATTTAAACATTGTGGAGTGTATTATTTGAATGGTGTGCAGGTCCATGGCATTGAAAAAATGAAAGGTTTCTAAAACTACGGAAGCATCCATATCAGCCACTCCTTCATTTGATCGGCATATCCTCAAAAGCGTCGACTCTACTGCTCGCTATCAAAATACTATTCTAGCCAAAAGCTAATTACGAGAGTGAGGAATTGACATCACCAATGCTGCATTATGTTACAAGAATGATTTTGTGTCCACTAGTTCACATGATGATCATCTTGGTACCGACCTTGGTGACATTTTGGGCGTTGATCTTCAGGATGATCATGATCCGGTAGACTCTTGAGTTTTTAGGGAAGTTTTTCTTATTTTTATTTTTCTTTCTTTCTTTCTTTGCTTTTTGTGCACATTGATAGCAATGTGCTTCTCAAGTTTAGGGATGCATTACTTTCTCATTAATTGTTTGTTTTTAAGTTTGTTTTGTATATAATGTGTCTTTTTAGTTAAAAAAAAAAATCTTGCCTACACTGTGATGGCCAAAATGATTGTCTAACATGGATAACTCTTAGAAATTGAAAAATTTTGCATGCAATCTATGGATTTGATTATAGTTTTGTCTTATTTTCAATTCCTTAAACACCATTTGAGCACATTAAGTCATGATCATTGAAATTAATTGTTGATTTAAAGAAATCTTATGTAATGCAAATGTTTCATTAGACTTCAAAAAGATTCTAGAACTTGCTTG
This sequence comes from Boswellia sacra, assembly GCA_013180625.2. NCBI lineage: Eukaryota > Viridiplantae > Streptophyta > Magnoliopsida > Sapindales > Burseraceae > Boswellia > Boswellia sacra. The sequence goes on along the minus strand of SNVD02013538.1, from coordinate 611,538 downwards.
ATTGTTGTTTGAAGTGAAATCATAGACAAGTGAACATTAGAAAAATGATTTATGCCATCTTTCGATCGTTTGTGTCTTTCAAGCCAACCCATGATTTAAATTGAGCCCTAGTTGTCCCGTTTGAGCCTATTTTAGTCTTTTTCTTTCTTAGCTCAAAAATTTATCCCAGCCACATATGGAATATATCTAAACAGTGTCCCTTACTCATAAAACATAAATCTTTCAAAAGTTTTGTTGTTCTGCATTAATGAGGGTGCATGAGGCAAGATGGATGTGTATTGATATTATTTTATACACTTGGATATGCAATTTTTGAAATTTCAGTTCATTGTAGTTTCAATTCTTTGTATTATTCTCCCTTAGAAAAAGAAATATCTGGAATATTTGGTTTCGTAGCTTTTTTAATTTAAGCAAGTAAGTTCTTAGGGATGTATTAACATCCAGTACCTTAAAGTCAACTGGCTTGGGAGTAACTAGTTGAAACCTTGTTACACGAACTAAAAAAAAAAAAGCTTAAAAGAATTAACATTGCACTATCTGACTGTTTAAACGGGATAGAGAGAGAGAGAGAGAGAGAGAGAGAGAGAGAGTCTTACGATCAATTAAAAGAACTTAGAATATGGTGTTATGAGTGCATTTGCAGTAATAACGAGTGGGTATTAAAACAAAAAAAAAGTGAATTCAATTGAAGTTTGATGGAGTGTAATGAAAAAAATTGGCTGATCAGGGTTGAATTTTTTATAAAGTTGTGAGAGATTTTATATGCTTTATGAGTAAATTGAACTAAGAAATTTGATTGTTTCCATACCCTTATTAGCCTAGCCATACATTACAAGCCTTGAAAAGTCCTACTTGATCTTTGGTGTTGAGTTTGTTTACATTAGTGGAGAGTAGCATGATTAGCAAGCTTATGGAATCTCAGTTTTCATATAACACATAAAAAATTGATTTGATTCATTTTATTGTATAATCTCATTTGAATTACAATCAATTATTTAAGAATAACTAATCACACATGAACTTGAGGAATTAGAAATGGACTTGACCAATTTGAGTAGAAATCCTAGATGATTTGCAAGTTTGAAATTTCTTTTGAGTTATAAATGATGCAATTTTTTAGGCCAATCACAATGTTAAGTGCAAGTTCAAATTTGAACAAACAACTTTTGATTCAATTTGTTTGTCTTCTTTTATTTAAATTTTTATTGATTGTTTTTATCTCTTGTTTTGCTCGAGGACTAGCAAAATATTAAGTTTTTGGGTATTTGTTAGTTGAATTTTATTCACCAATTTAATAACTTTAAATTTAAGTTTTGGTTAGTTTTTGAGTAAAAATATGTGGAAAATAATGTGTTGTTTAGTTAATGGAAGATTTTAGGAAATCAAATCTGATTTTTGAGAAAGCACAACAAAAACAGGAGTTAAAATGCTTAAAGTGAAAAATTTCAAGATTCCAGAATCAAAGAAGTTGCGCTCTAGTGCAAGATGGGTAGCATAGCAGCGCAAGTTCCAGCAAAATAGATAAAAAGTTTGAGACATTGCACTCCCACGCAAATTTAACCGTAGAACTGCGTAAGTTCGAATCTGAAATTTTTTAGAAATCCTATTTTGGTTAGGATTCAAATCTCTTCTTATATAGAGTATAAATAAGTGTATTCTAGGTCTTTTCTAGGGATGGATAGAAGTCACTAGAGGTGCTTTGGAGGCCAAGAAATTGGACTAGAACTATTGGAGGCACAAATCAAGATTGAATCTTTAAGGAATCTTCAAAATTTCTAGTTCTTTCTTCCCTCTTTGTACTCAATGATTTCAATTCGATTTTGTATTGTTTTTGTTTTATTTGATGTTATGAACTAAATTTCTTTTTCTAAGGTTAAGATGTAGCCAAGTTTGATACTCCAATTATTTTAATTCAATGTATTGATGTTCATTCAATCCTTGTTGAGTGAATTAATCATATGCTTAATGCTTGTTATTGTCTGGCCAACTGCATGAACTGAGATATAAATTATATTGAGAAGTTGATTTATGTTAGTCGTTGATTAATTTGTCATAAACTACATGAGATAGAGATATAATTGTGATTTATGCAACCATATGTGATTTCTTGTGCTTAATAGATACTTATAAGTTGTTAGATGAGACAGAGATATGATTCTCTTTATAATTATATATTGTTGTTGCTTGAAAAATAACAACAAAGTGAAATTGGTTGTCAACAACTGAATAAACATTAATTAAATTGAATTGAAATAATAGAATAGATAACTTATGTGAAACCGGATACCCTTGATCTTCATTCATTCGATTCCTCCAAATATAGTTTAAACATTGTTTAATCTCTTAGTATTTAGTTTTAATCCAGTTATTTAGTTAGTCAATTCTTTTAAATTTGCTATTAAAATTTTATTGTTCAAATAAAATCAGAGTTAAATTAAGTTTAGTATTTAATAATCAATCTTCGTGGGATGACACTCATTCATCATTATATTACTTGTTATGATTCTGTGCACTTACAGATTTTGCATAATAGAGTTATAATGAGTACGAAACTTAAATTAAGCTCGCTTCTATATTATATAGATATTTTAGCAATAATTTTCTAACGTAACCAATGAGGTTGCTAGAAGATAAAACAAGAACTCTAGTCCAAGAGGTAAAAAATTAAGAAACTGAACAAGGGAGGATATCTTCGTAAGTTGTTAATATTGTCACACTTTGTTTGAATAGATTAAATTAATTAGGAGATACAACACTTAAAAATTTGAATCACATAGCATTGAAGTTTGAGACCACAGGGTTTCTTGACGAAGATTGATGGGTAGTAACACACGTATAATTCATAAACGACATGAAGAACACAAAAAAAAGATCCAACTCAAGGACTTTGTATTCTATAAGGTGGCAAAGGCCAAAAGGTACTAAAAGCTTTACACTTTTGTTTGTTAAGTGATTTTTTTTTTGGTAGTTATAGTTTTGAGTCATATTTAGACTTTGTTCATTAAAATTAAATTATTAATATTATTTTTTGTTTGGATCCTATGGATACTCTTTTATAAATAGGTAGGATATAGTTTTTCATTAATGGATATATCTGGAGTATGGCTATGAAACTTAATACCCTTGAAGTAGGGGTGGCAATTTTCAACACGACATGCGAACGTGACTAGACACGACACAGGTTTAAGCGGGTTTGGGTTTTAGCTTATTTGTGTCGTGTTCATGTCGAAGATGTCAACCTGTTTAATAATCGTGTCGTGTTTGGGTTGAGAGTTTTTGACACGCGAATACAATTATGACACGACAAAAAAAATATAAAAACAAGCAACCTGCCAAAACACTCGATGCAACTTGACGCGCTCGAAAGAGCTCGACAACAAAAGCCGACACAACTCAACAATCTCGGTCTAGCTTGACAACATAAACTGACAAAACTCCTGTCGAATACCTCCAACCGACTATATGACTTTGTTGGATGTCAGATCATTCGAGTGTCGGATTATGAATCTGACATAATCCGACACTCGACACAAGACATACCGAGTGTCGGATTATGAATCCGACATAATCCGACACTCGATATAAAGCATATCAAGTGTTGGTTTCCAATCTGATACTCGATGTCATCGAGAATAAACTGATATCGAGTATCGGTTGTGCATCCAACAAGACTTGACATGACTCAACACCTAATTGTGTCCATTTTTTCAATTTTCCTAAAATTGAAACCTAATTCTAATTCACTGAAAATTGGAAATGGGAAGGAAACCAAATAGATAAAAATCAAAGTAACGCAAACCGTTTATTATTCGTGTTAGCATGTCGTGTCGTGTTATCCATTTAATAATCATGTTGTGTTCGTGTTGAGACTTAGTAACACGAATAATAAACGGGTCGTATTTGTGTTGGGTCAATCTTTATTATGTCATACCTCGACACGACACGAACACGACCCGCAAACATGAATTGCCACCCCTACCTTGAAGGATATGGGTAGGATACAGGTATCAATTTTTTGATAAGGATAGCCATCCCCTACCCAACTCATTGCCATATCTAGAAAGCTCACTGCCTCTTTGGTAACCATTTAATTATAGCGATAATAATTAAGAAAAAAAAGCTTTCGAATAAAAGAATGGAAATTAATGTTGTTAACGTAATATTGTATATTGAAATTATAAGGATTATTTTTGTACTAAGGCCTCGAAAATTGAATTTAAAAAAAAAAAAGAAGGAATAGGCAAACGCAAATGAAACTTGTTGAGAGGTTATTGCTGGAATGAAACTTGTGAGAGAACTGTTTATTGTAATAGTAGAATATTTTCTTCATTTGTTTGGGATTGACTCATTAAATTAAGAGTAGTGCTATACTTATAAAGTTTGTAAGAAGTTCGTCTACAAATTTGATGTGGTATCACTCATTACCGCCTCATGCCACATCACTCGTTAATATTTATTATATTAACTTTCTTATATTCATCTTTCTTTACTTAATAATATATCAAATTTATGGATGAACTTTAAAAGTGTAGCATTATTGTTAATCTAAATTAATCTCTCTTAATCTGTCAATGCACAGTGGTCATGGAACTTGAAAATTCACTAGGCTGTTTACGTCATGCCAAATCTAGCACCGTCTGCTGGACTAAGCAAAATCGAGCACAAATTATGTCTAGTGACTTTATTGGGCTCCAAAGCCACACCAATTTTGGGCTCAGCTAAATAGTTTACAAATCTAATTGATAAAAGTATTGTTATTTAAACATGTATGGGCATGTTTGGCAGGCCACACTGTACTATATAAAAACTCTATAGTGTGTTAATTTATATAGTACTTATGTTTGAAACAGATTTTATATTATATTAAATAATACATTGCATAATTTAATGTAACATACATTACATTATCTAATGCAGAGAAAAACCACCGCATTAGCTTACACTACACAAAATTAAAACAATTTTTTAAAATTTTCAAATCCCATCCCGATCTCCTTCTGCATTTCTCTCATCTACACCAATGACTCTCTCTCGTCTCTACTCCGACGCTCTCTCATCTCATCAAGGTCGCTGTCTCTTTTGCCACCTCCGTCACCATCGTTGTCATCATCTTCATCACCGTCTTAGTCTTTCTCTCTCATCTCCATCTTTCGCTAACGACTTCAGGTACCTTCACCTCCTTCTCTCTGTAAATTTCTCAAATTATTATCTCTAAACTCTTTGCTAATCCTCTCACACTCATCTCCTGCTCTTGGATATCGAATTTGATTATTTTCTAATCTGGGTATATGTTAATTATTTTGTCTCTGTAATCGTTGGTTCAATTTTATATGATTGTGTTATTTTTTTTGTTTCTGTTCAATTTTTTTATTCTGTTAATTTAATTTATTTTGTGTGTAGATATATGTTGATCCTTTCGTTTCTGGGTGTTGGTGTGGATCTACTTGTGTAGACCAGACATCGAAGGGGCTTTTGGCTAGATCTCTTATTTAATTTGTGTGCATGAACTAGATTCTGCATATATAATTGATTATCATTTATGATGATTTTTAATTTAGAGCTAATGTATGGTTTTGTTGCTTTTTTATATGGTATCTACCTCATGAATGATTGCTGCCACGGATGGTAATATCGTCATGGCAGTTTTCAGTCTACTTGGGTGAGTTTGCATTCAGCGTAAAAAATAGAGAACATCTTTGTTGTTTGCTTTTGACTTGAGGCCTTTTTTCTGCATCAGGTATGAGAAATGAGCATGAGTTTCTTCACTTCTTTGTTGGTATAAATTTTATTGATCTTCTTCCATGATGAGTGTGATTGCATTTATCTTAGGTTGCAATAAAGGTTATTGTTTTCTGCATTAGGTATGTTGCATCTATTTTCAATTCTTTATTTTGAGCTTGCATTTTGAAAGGATTTGATAGAAATTGTTGTGGTTTATTTGTTGCAATAAAGGTTACTGTTTTGATTGAATAAGTTTGCTCATAACCTTAAATAATGAAAAGCTTTGCATGGGCTTATTTCACATGTTTAGCAAAGGACCGTGAGACCTGGACAACTAGCTGCACTTGCACCATAAACAATCTGAAACAATGCCAATCTAATGTTGCTTTGGATGTTATGAGTTCATTATGTGATAAAAAAACAAGTGATTACTTGAATTTAATAATCTTGATTGTGCATTCTCTTTTTTGTTTGTAAATAAGTAATATGGCTTGACTAATTACCAATCCTCTTTTTACTACTAGGATCCAACTGTTAGAGGGAAAGCATTAGGCCAGTCAAAGTTCAGTTGAGGTGCATTTCATACAACTGTAAGCAAAAAAAAATTCATCAACTGCTCTCATTCTCTCAATTTAGTGAAACATATAATGAGCTGTTAAATACCTTGGCAACTTAAGTAAGTGTTTTGTAGTTTATTTGGCCTTTCTTAGGGGTGTTCTCTATCTTTCACCTATGTTTGCTTAAAACTCAACTACTTTCTTGTGCTTTCTGCCTCTTGAGCTCTTTCGCATTATAATATTTGCTAAATTTTTAGAATTCTGCAAGTGTTCCACCTGCTACAAATTCAAGGCTCTCTCCTCTTCCTCCTAAGCCAGCTGGTTTCAATTATAATCCAGCCTGAGCTATCAAGGTATTATGCTTGCTTGGAGTGCCCTACCTCATTTCTTGACCTTTCCTCACCTAAAAATTCAATCTGAAATATTTGACAGAGATTAATTGAACTTCCTTTACTAGGCCAGTTATTCTGATTCTTATGATCTTGTGTTTTACCTTAGTAACTAATGCTAGGCTTGGTAGGGCTCTAGATTGAAGAATTCAATCCTGGTACATGGTAGTCTTTTGAGATTGGCGTGCATTAGTTCAATTTATAAAACCCTAGTTAAATATCATCTATCTCATCAGGCAATTAAGTATTTCATTAGTTGTTAGGTCTTTTAGAAGTGGTGAATTCCTTGGCTGTTTTGCTCATAACTGCTTGACTTTCAAACTTTAGTGTAAGTACTTAATTGAAACTTGACATTGCTTGACTGCTCTGTTATAACTATCCTCTGCCATAGTATTGCCTGTTATTCTTTGTATGCTTATCAAGTTAGTTCCTGCGGTTTTTTGGTCAGTCATTTTCATAAGCACCTAGAACAAATTTTATAAATATATATGCTATATCAAGAAGTAGGAGCATTCAAATATGGAAATAAAGCTGTGAAAATTTTAAAAATCGTTTCATGATTTCTTCTGTCGCAATATAAATTTTTGTTTTTGTAAATAGTGAGGGATTTTTAGCAAAAAAATCCCAATATTGAGCTTCTGCTTTGAGCCCTTCCAAGCTACAGGATACAGATTAGAAAGAAAATTGAAAAGGAGATGCAAAATGTAAACTTTTGAACAGACTGAAAATTGGATAATACTCATTAATCACATTAGTCTTAAGAAAAGTCCAAAGAAAAAAGATTGAGGACTTCCTCAGGAATGAAGTCAGAAATTTTCCTAACTTAGGACTGCATCTCTCTTACCTGCACCATTTTCGTTTACATTATAACTTCATCGTTTAACTTCTGCAGTACTCTTTCCTGTTTCTTCAAATTATCAGCACATGCATGAACTTTTAAGGCCTACTCCTCTGCATCTATTATATATATATTAGATGGCAGCTCACAAGAGTTGAACCCAAGTGCTTGAAAAATACAAGACTTTTATTGTCATACAAGACACCAGCCCCACAGTCTTATGATAAAATTATATAATATCTCCTTTCAGTCCGTCAATTAGATAGTTCTACAGTCCTCTGAACAAACAAGTTTTTGAAAAATATGTTACTGAATTGCTTGAGAGTTTACATATACTTTCTTTCAGTAAATTAAGCTAACCTAAATAAGTATTAAAGTATAATGTAACTGGTGTACTGAACACTATCATTACTGTACACTGTAGAACATGAGACTTCACCAACATATACCTTTGTAAAACTTCTTCAATAGTTTCATCATTACGGACACCTCAACCATATTTCTAAGACTACGGCCAACATCACTCAACTCTTCTCTTCCATCAATTATATTAATGAAAGAATAGGGATCCAACATTTGCCCTGGAAAATACTATCTTTCATAGCCCTTTTGTTTGACATTTGGGCCATCTACAATCTGTTTGTCATAGAATTGAGAATTTGGGAAAAAGCTGATTGCCGAATGCATTCTGTACTGTACATTAAGCAGATGTTTTGAGTAACAGGTACTTTGTAACCTCAACTGGCTAAGAAAATTCTTCCTCCACTGGCTGTAAAAAGAGCTCCTCCAGATCTACCGAAACCATATTGTTTTGAAACAATAAATTTTCCAAGGAGTCAAGTAAGCTAAAAAAGGCTACAATGTCTTGAAAAGTATTTTTTAGAATGAACTTTTTGGGCAATTGATTCCATGGACTGGCCATTTAGCCCAATAAATAAAGCCTTGTAAACCTTACTTCAATATTTGATTACACGCTCCATGGCTCCTCCTATCACATCATTATCACTAGGCCGATGCCAAGTCCTGCATTTCTTCCAGGCAATGCTGATACGAAAGCTACCGCTGAAAAGCTTTACGACATTTGTTGTTTTGTTAATAAAGCCCCCTAACTATGTCATTTTCTCTCTGCTGTCCTGTCACATGCAGTGCTAATATATTTTCTCTTAACATTGTTATATTACAAATAATTTTATGCATGTGCAAATATTATGTTTGTGCTAGTCTAAATAACATCTTGATGGCTGGTCTAATTGGCTTGTCTAATGGTGGTGATAGTAAAGTAGGTATGGTTTATTGCTCATATTACATAGAGTTGATGAACTGCAAAATATATGTTGTTGATTGGGTGCAAAGATTAAATTAGTTGTGTCCAGTTAAAACCTCAACTAGTTTTTTTTTAGTAAAGGTGTGAATGAAATGCATTAATTATCTAATTCTAGATTGAAAGCTTTTCCACATATTGATTCTAAGCATAGAAAGTGGAAAGCTCAATATGGCATAGTTCATGATATGTTGAACTCAAGTGGCTTTGGATGGAATGACACATTGAAATGTGTTGAGGTTGATAGTAATGAGGTTTGGCAGTCATATGTACAGGTTAGTGTAATTTTGGATTATTTTTAAAATAGTAAATGATTCATTTGAAATTATTGATTTATTTATGGTTTTATTATGTAGGCTCATGAAGAAGCAAAAGGCTGGAGAGATAAGTCATTTCCATTGTATGATAGACTTGTCAAAATCTATGGAAATAACCGTGCAACAGGACAAGCAGCAGCAACTCCTGCTGAAATGGTTGATGAGATTAATCAAGAAGAGATTCATGCTATGGATATAGAGACTGAAGAGCCTAGTACCCTTTTGTCAGTGCAACAACCTTCAGGTTCTCTTACTAGAAGCTATTCTGACTTATCAAGTAGGAAAAGGAAAAGATCCCAAAACATTTTAGCTACTAGGTTTAAAGAGATCTCAACAACAATTCAAAATGTGTTTGCAGAGTCTTTTAAGAACATGGAGAAGTTAACTGAACGTATCTTTAGGGATACAGAGGATCGTTCTGACATTGCTGATGAACTTGCAGCTATGGGACTTAGTCAAGATGATGGACTTGAAGCATTGACTCTTATATTGGAGAAACCTTCAAATATCTCAGCTTTTAAGTCATTGAAGGGTACTTGGAGACAAGAATTTGTGGAGAAACTTCTTCGAGAGAGAGCTCATGATTGAAGTCATGGGATTTGATTTTTGATTGTAGAGTATGTTGCAGCTTTGGAGTATGAGATACTTCTTTTACAATTGCTTGTTTTGTGGTGTAGACATGGAGGATTTTATTGTTTGTGCAAAAAGTTTAGTTATGTTTTAGACATGAGGGATTTTATTGGTTGTGGAAACAATTTAGTTATGTTTTGTTTTGTCATGGGGGATATTTTTGTTGCTTTATATGTGTAATGTTTTATTTTTGTTGGTTGATATTGTTGTGATGCTAGTCAAAAGATTCTGTTTTTGTTGCTTGATATTGAATGGATTTCTTTTATTTATATTTTTGTTATGTAAATTACATTATAAAAGCTTATACAACTTTAACTATAGCTATTTTTAAGGTTTTTGTATGATTTTTATTTTATTTTTGTGAAATTTATATAAATTAAATATAAGGAAGATTATATATTTTTATAATTATAGGTTATAATTATTTTATTTAGTATTTAATTTATTTAATTTGGTGTAAAAATAATATTTAATTTATTTAATAATATGTTGTTAATTTTTGAAATGAAAAATAATATAATACAATTTAAAAATACTCCAAACATAAATATAGTATAGTATAATATAAAAAATGGTACAGTGCAATGTTTCACCAAACATCTACTATATTATGCATAACATTAATTAATACAAGACAATACAATATAATGCAATTATTAAAAATAATACTATACAATGTGCCAAACATGACCTATAATCTCTTTTTAAGCTTCTTTCTTAATTTTTATTTACATCAAATTATATGTAAAACATAAATTATCAAAAACTCCTAAAAATAAAAGACTTTTAAGTTTGTTGGATTTGGTTACTGATATGGGAAGACTAGAAGCAAATGGCTTTTGAATCATTTGTGCAGTAAACAACGGTGCCACGGTGGTAAATGGGCACGAGAGGAAAAATGAAATCTTAAAGAATTTTCTTATTTATATTTTAAAAAATATTTAAGATTGATTTGAAACATTCAGGTTTCTTTTAGTTTCAATAAACTAGAACTAAAACAAAAATAACAGCAAAAAACCTCCATGGGTTTTTTCTGTTGATGGATGAGTATTTTCATAAAGTTCTGAATTTTTCAAAACTTAGTCTTTACGAATATTTTATTCCACTTCTGTGTAAAATTAAATTTATTTTGTTCTCAATGTAATAAAGGATATTGGCAATGGTTGAAAGAGTGGGGAGGCATCTGGCAGACTGGCAAGACTTAACGAGGCTTTCTTGCAAAAATTGAAGAGGTTTCTTGGATTTCTATTCGATGATTTTCAATTGGGATAATTTAAAAAACTACCCTCGAGTTTTGGTTTAGTGTCAAGCAGAAATCATCTATGCATTTTTAATCAATAACACCCCTGAACTTTTATTCAAATCATCAACAGTGTTAATAAACAAACAAAAAAGACACATATATCCCTCTTCTCACATGATTGTATATAGTTGAAATTACATAAGTCAAATATTGTAATAAAATGACCGAAATACCCATAAACTGTATAAAAATATTATTAAACAAGTAAAGCACATGGGCTATAAAAGCCAAAAATACTCTTAATTGAAGTTGAATTTGAAAAATAAAGATAGCATGACCGTTGGATCAACCATTTTTTTAATTATTTTAAAAAATTGAAAAGTCTCAGTCATTTTTAGGGACTTAATAACAAGTGTTTTTTTAAGGACCCAATCACAAAGTGAAAAATATGGTTGTTTATGTAGTGTCTCACCTTCATTAAAAAATTTCTCACTTTTAGTTTCTTAAAAAAATTTTAAAAAA